>BQNB010132163.1:0-18672 GCA_026074375.1 Tanacetum coccineum | reverse complement strand
GAATTATACAAGTTGCTACAGTTTCCACCCGTTAGAGGAATCACGTCCTCGTGATTTAGTTTTATGTGCCCGAGAAGAGATGCAGATATTTTTGTCGCATTTGATCTTCTCTTTCCCAGGTATATTCTGGCCCTCGGCGAGAATTCCAACGTACTTTAACAATGGGGATTCGGCTTTGTTTTAACAGTTTGACCTCTCGGTCCATTATTTCAACAGGTTCTTTTATAAAATGTAGCTTGTCATCGAGTTTGATTTCATCTATTGGGATGACAAGGTTTTTGTTAGACATCCATTTCTTTAGATTTGACACGTGGAAGGTATTATGGATTCCACTTAATTATTATGGTAGTTCAAGTTTATATGCTACCGGACCAATCCTAGCTAGGATTTTGGATGGCCCGATGTATCGTGGACTCAGTTTGCCACATTTTCCAAAATGAATTAGGCATTTCTAAGGCGAGACTTTTAACATAACTCTATCTCCAACTTGGAATTTCAAGGGTTTTTGTCTAGTGTCAGCATAGCTTTTCTAACGATTTCTAGCAGCTTGTAATCTATTTTTGATTTGTATAATCTTTTTAGTTGTTTCTTGTACAATCTCTAGACCTATGAGTTGGACATCGCCAACCTCACTCCAGCAAACAGGAGATCGACACTTTTGGCCATACAATGCTTCAAAAGGCGAGGATTTAAGACTAGAATGATAGCTATTGTTATAAGAAAATTCGACTAATAGTAAATGTAAAATCTTAGTAATCTTTAAATACACACACAACTATGCAAAGAAATAGAGAGAGAAAGGTTGGAAGGAAGTTTCTAGTGAGAGAAAGTAAAAAGAGAATGAAATACTAGATTATGTAAAAAATGAAACCACCAACCAACACCCTTTTACAAATAGGCCGGCTATAGGCTTTTTCCATGGGCTTTTCCTAAACTAGCCTATTTAGTTTCTAAATATTACTTAATGGAAGTAACCAATACTTTTCGTGATCCTAAAAATCTCCCCCTAAGGGAGGTCACTCCATTTTACAAAAACTTAAACCTAGCATATTATGCTTTGTCTTCAGTCTTATGCTCGCAGACTTGTTTTCTTGACTTTATCTTATGAACATGATATAGTGATCTTAGACTTTAGGCTTGAGCTTGTTCCATTAAGCTTGACTTGTATGTGATCTTGAGCACTTTGAGATCATTAGCCAAATACAATCTCCTTTATCATTATCTTGTGATCTTTTGCCACCTTGTGTACTTGTGACCTTTGGACCGACATGCTCATACTTTTCTTGATTCTTTAACTTGAAAGCTTTAATAAGGCATCTTTCTTAAAGTTCTTTAACTTTAACACTTCCTTGTTTCAAGAAGGACGTATGGTATCAGTGTAGCGGAAGTCTTGAAACATGTACTTGAGCTTTCATGATGTCTTTATAAATGTTGTTCGAGTAGGAGCATGTGGCTATGAATCTTAACTCGTCAGGGATCAGCTACAGCAACCGTCAGGAGTACCTGCAGGTTTAGGTTAGTGATAATCAACAGTTATGGATGAGAGTGTCTTTGTCTCTTCGTTAAATACGGTTTCAATAACCAACGGTTCCTCATTTATCAGTATAAATAATGCTTGTGATCAGGTAGAATTCAAAAGAATCTCCTTAACAGGGTTTCGCAGCTGTACTAGCCGTTCTCAATACTAGAGCGTCTCAAAGTAGACAACACGATATTAGTGAATCGGAAGTTCCTTTCTTTACGATTTAGATAGAAAATTGATTTGAAAATCAATCGACGTGTCACTTGCTAAAGTGGTTTTGCGACACATCCATAGTTTTAAATATTTCAAAATTTCATCAACCGTCATTTCATAACCTGGAACAAGTTTGATTCATATAGAATCGCACCATCGTTGCTTTCCAAATGTCATAAGTTTGATTCATATAGAATCGCACAAGTCACCTACCACAATGTTGTTTGATGTTGACACTGGAAGGTTTTCCATCTTTATTTTGAATACATAAGTATCACTCTGATGTTCCAACAATACCACAAGGATAATGCGTAGGACTCTTAAGATTTTACTTGTTCTCACAGTGTATGATTTAACAAGTATTATGTATTAGTGTCCTAATGATATTTATGGATGATCTCTTTGGCTCTAAACTCAATAGTGCACCTTTAGTTTTAGTAATCAGAGGCTGGAGTTGATTGTCACCTTTTTAATACCAACTAACTCAGAGTGAGAGAGTCGATAGAAATATGTGAATCTCTGTGAGTTTTAAAACAAAGGCTTTCCGACTTTGAGTGGTTGGGAAGGGTTGTGCATTAGGTCACTGGGTCCATGACGACTGTCTTTAATACCAGACAATAGCTTAGTGTTTCTGATAGTTTATGTATTGACCTGGTTTCTGCCTAAGTGTATGGAGGGCTTCTTTTTTTTCACCCTTTATCCTTACAGTTGTTTTTCATTCTTCAACCCCTTTAGTGCTTACCGAGACTTCATGACTAATACCTTATTGGGTTTGTTCTAGTACTAGCTCATTTTCAGTCGGTACTATTCCCTTTTTCTCACTTTATCTCCTTTTTATCATACTTAAGGACTTCTATTCTAACTAATGAAATGTCCATAAGTAGATCCCTCTGGTTCTGGCTGGATCGTGGGAACAAATACCTAATCTTAACCACCTTATAACTCCAAATAATTAAATACATGGTCAGTCTTTTGGTATTGTTCACAGCCTTAAAACCATTTGAAAACATCAATTGAGATACATTATGATCTAAATCAAAACATTTAGTACCTCGATGGTTTTACTTTTCATAAAACGCTCTCCCTCAACATGTGCATCGATATTCAAAAATGATTAGCACATGAAGGTTGAAGCTCGCACTTAAGTCTTTAAAATCACATCATTAGTCATATATATTAATCACATTTTCTCCCCTTATCAAAAGTGTTAAATCTTTTAATACTTTGGATATTAATTGATTTAAAATATATATGCAATTTGGGAGGGGGGAGAAAAATGTTCTAATTATATATCAAGCCTATTATTGGAACATTTTAATGCTCCCCCTCAAATTATGAGGGTATAATATAGTGTTTGAGTACGTTAATTTGAATTTTTTTGAATTTACTAAGAAATTCTTGAAAATTCGCACTCAAACATGATATTTAAATAATATTAGTCTACATTTTTTATTCACATATTTACAAGATTGATAATTACGAAAGAATGACCTTAAATGTAGTAGGACAAGATATGACAAAGTCATATTATCCGTTCAAGCAGTCTGAGGTCTTCTCCGTACTCTCTTCCACCAACGAACTTCTCCAGATTCCTCATTAACCTTCTTTGAAAGAGCTGCTTGTCGATATCCTGGATCATAAAATGAGCCCTTCGCTTGTCTAATCCACTCCATTTCCTCCTTGGCAGGTATTCCATCCTTATTCCCAAAGCAATATCGTGAAGAGTGGTCCAAACAGAATTAAGCGTGCCATCACTGAATTTATGGAGTTCATCAGTACGCATCTATCTATTTCTGTTGTTTTGATCCACGTATATCACTCCTTGAGGGTCTAAATATGTAGTGAATGTGGTTCTTTTCTTGAGATCCAGCTTGAATGTATCGGGTTTGGTAAGGTTGAGCTTTTTTAGGTAACTTTTGACAACTAATTGAAGATCTTCCACTCTCCTTTGAATGACAATACGTCTGGTAAACATATGTAATGCCACATTCAAGTCATAGCATTCATCTATCATGAGATTGGTCAGCTTCTGTTGAACAAGTAGGAGTAACATGTCCTCAATGTCTTATAGGCGAAGTCGCAGGAAATCACCCTCTTTAAATGTGTATAGCTGCTGATCCTCTCTACGAACTTCAATCTTGTCTAAGTAACCATAGTCATACCACTTCATAATTGTAAGTCTAGTAACCGAAATGATTCATTTTCTAGAGTAGACATCATGCTTCGACTTCCTGTTGCTTGCAAATCCGTAGAATCATTGACGTTTGACACCTCAGTGTAAAGTACCCCCAGTAGGCATGTTTATCATATACCACCTTTACAAGACTCCATAGATTAGGAACCATGTCTTTGATCCATTTGACCTCATAAGTAGCAGCCTTTGACTTTGTTACGGAAGTTGAGTATTGTCTGCTTAAACTTCCACCTTTCAGATATTCTAAGTCGTTGCTGATAAAGTATTCCTAAGGGATAACTTGATGACCTCGATGATCTGGAATCAACAGGAGAGGCTTACGGAGATCGAATGGATATGGCTTGCCTTCAGGGTTATGCAAGTCTAGTCGTTCTGTTGTAGCTTTGAAACATTCTTCAAAATGATACTCTAATTCTCTAAGACTCCTGCAGGTGCCTTTGAGTAGGTTGAATGCCGGTCCAACCAGAATTTCTTGAGTCAAATTCATAATGTTAAGCCGATTCAAGACAAATGCAAAGAAGTCGATTTTAGTATCCATGAGCTCATCGAATGACGTAGGAGGTTTTTCTATACGAACAGTGTCACTAATCCAGGTTTGAGGTGGTCAAAAGTCATCATGTTGTCTCTTATTCCACTCAGGATTAGGAGTTGGAGGTCGCTTAGGTTTCTTGAACCAGTCACCCTTGGGAGCAGTCTCGTCATCAGGTTGTTCATCATTGTTACCTTTTTTAAACTCTTGATTCTGTCTCACTCTCGAGTCTTCAACCGTATGAATTGGTTCCTCTACATGTGTAGGCTTTCCAAATGACTTATGATAAGAGCGGGAGGTACTTTTAGAGGATCTTGATGACTTACTTTCTTTTGATCTTTGATCTCTAGATGACTCAGCTTCCTTGCTCGACTTCCTTTCTTTCGTCCCTCGGTCTGATCCAACGGAGGGGTCTTGATCTTTATCTTTGTTATCTGGACCCCTTTTTAACGTGGATACTTCACCATATGTATCAAATAGATCTTTGTCAGTGTTATAAAATTTGACCAGTGCATCATAAAGCTCCTTTTTGTAGTTAGCTCTAACATGTGATATGTGATTTATGTTCCTCCATCTTATCAATAAGAATATTTGTAAGTTCAAACTCTAAGAGTGATGCAGCCGTCACATAAGTAGACTTTGGTTGAGAGGAAGACTTTGCTAAGAAAGCAACTTCTATTGATTTTTGTAACATTTCGCTCTATCACACGAGTTGCAAAGTCTGAGACTACTTTAGGAAGAATCTAAGGAAGTTGAGTTTTGACTTCCTATCTGATAATAGTTCTCACTGATGTGTCAATGAGATCTATATACTCCTTCTTCTCAGCACGAGCTTCTTCTCTACATTTGGCAGTATGAGACGTAATGGCTTTTGGAATGGCTTCTCCTAGTTTGTTATCAATGTAGCGATCTACAATAGCAGGAATAGAGGAGATGGCTTGAGCATACTAGTCAACTTGCTTCATTTCTGACAGACCTTTTTTCAAGCTGGTGACTCTATCGTTGAATTTGAATACAGAAGAGAAGTTTGGAAGTGCAGGAAATGAGGTTGTTGTTTATGAAGCTATTGGTGTAGGAGTTTGTGTTGCATGTTGTTGAAGAGGATTGAAGAAAGGGGGTGGTAGAGGAATTGTTGTGGTAAAAGTAAACGTGACTTCAGGGATTATCATTACTGGTACAGTATAAAGAGAAGATGTCTGACTGCTTGGTTCTTCACGACGAACAATGGTGTCCATCAAGGAAGCATTTTAATTATCAGCTAGAGAAATGTTCTCTAATTTAGGAGCTTACTTGTAAAGTCGGATGAGATACAAGAACTTTGCAATGGACCTTCAGTCATCATGGATAGCTGTAAGTGTCGAGCATCTTCCTCTACTTGTTCAAACCCAGATTCTTGAGAAACATTATGTAGATCTTCTCCACCCTAATCATCATGGGTCATGTCAGCATCTTTATTTCCCAAATTCACGTTCACATCTTTATACAACTCCTTGGTTATATGTCTTCTTCTTCATCCATCTTATCTTCTTCTTTATTAGATTCAGTGCTAGACTGATTAAGACCAAGAATCTTAATTCTGTCTGACTTAGTTCTATCACTGTCAGTCTCATCATCATCATCATTCGTGTCATCATCATCAATATTATCATCATTATCATCATTGTCATCATTATCACCATCATCGTCATCATCATCACCATCATCATCACTTTCATCTTCAGTATCATCTTCATCATCATCTTTTTTCTTCATCACTATCACCCCAAGATTCTTTCTTACTTTCAGAATCATATTTAGGTACATCGGGAACCCCTGGTTTATTACCAGTTCCTTCATCTGTACTAGAAGTCTTGCGTTGTTGCTCATTAGGAACCCCTGATTCAAAATTAGTTCCATCACCTGAGCCACTTGCATGTGAGATGTGAAAATATTTCTTGCTTCATTTTGTAACCTTCTTGAGCTGAGCAGATTCAGATAGAGCTACTTTTGAGAGAACATTCAAACATTTGCCTTTATCAGCCTTAACCAATGCCTTCTTCTTAGTCGGTTTAGGTTTAGTAGCCGGCTTCTTGGTTAAAGTTACATATTTCTTAGCTTTGGCGGGCTTCTTCTTGGAAGAAGTTTCTTCTAATGAGATGGCTGAATCAGATTTCTTTTGAATTTTCTTTGGCTTTAGGGTTTCAGCTCCTGAAGCAATTGGATAATAAGTCTTGTAAGCAACAGAGTCCAGCATGGCTTGATTTGTCATTGCTTTAGGAAGAAGAGCACCATATACTTGAGTGTCTTCATGTCTAGAGACGAATCTCATGGTACCCAGTAAGGTGTCATCCCGAGCAATGTGTATGAACGTTCTATTCCTCATTGAGATAGACTTATCTTTTATGAGGAAGTGATGAATGATTATCTTTGTGAATCTAGGATAGAACATCTTATCTTGTTTTTTAGAGTCTTTGTTATCAATCTGGTAAACTAAGTCCTCCCAGATTAAAGCAACAAAATCAAGGTTCTTCTTGTGGTACATTCCCTATAGGATTCAAGCTATTGAGAGTCGTATCTTATCAAGACCATATACGTTTCCACTAAGACATTTGTTGATGATTGATGCAAAGGTTCTCCATGGTTGATGCAGATGATCAACCATACATCATGATGTACTTGATGCTCTCAAAATGACCATGTTTCTCGGATAAAAGAATAGAGTTTCCTTACTCAGATGGAGTCATCAAATTTCTAACAAGAAATTAGGACTATGTATTAAGAATTTATCCAACACTTTCAACATTCACATAGAACCTTGTGTTGTCGATCTTGAATCGATATGATGCATTGTGTTGTTGACGGTAGCCCAGAACTGATGCATGTAGATGACTAGAACTTCAGCAGTGATAAGGAATGCAAGATGGCATGTTGTAAGAGCAAGGGCATCCAACACTACTTGATAAGTAGGTTCCTTTAGTTTCATTCCAAGATTGATCCTCATGTTACATTTTCTAATGACACGTTGATTCTCTGGAGCAACTAGGGCATTGTCCATTGCAATTTGTTGAGCTTTGGTAGTCATGGTTCTGCTAAGAATTTTCCAATACAATTTATATATAACCAAGTTTATATATGACACTATATGGCATGCTGTTTAATGATAACTAATTTTAGATGCACGTTATGATTATCAACAAAGGATTGAGCACATTTTGACAGGCAAGCATTTAACAAACTTTGTCTAGATTGCAAAATTAACCAATTTTAATTCGCCTCCTTCAGGATTTGGATTAATTCGCCTCCTTAAGGATTAGGATTAATTCGCCTCCTTAAGGATTGGATTTATTCGCCTCCTTAAGGAATGGGATTAATTCGCCTCCTTAAGGATTGGATTTATTCACCTCCTGAAGGAGTTATTAAATCGCCTCCTATATAATTTGCTTAATTCGCCTTGGACTTCAAGATTATAAACTTAGCATTTTAATTCATTACAAATCATTTAAACAAGCAACTTAGGAACTCAAAACAACATATGAACCATTACAAGCGAGTATTAACCACAAAAATTGCCACATAATTCAAAATGAACAAGAGATCATACGAAATACATAATCATGCATTATTTATGTTCAAACAAAAGTTATAACATCTCAAATGCATACAAGAAAGGTGTGTAACTTTACTAAACTTAGCAACACATAACAACATATGAACCATTTCAAACAAGATTTAACCACTGAAATTTCCATGAAATTCAAAATTAACTCAAAGTCTCATGAATCACTTAAAGAAGTTTAATTAATGTTCAAACTAAGGATATAACTCCTCTAATGCATACAAGGATGGATTCTAACACTTTCTAAACACAAACCCACTAACTTATTACATGTTCTACCCATATACCTAATTTTCGCAGACAAGAATCAATCAAAACTACATAATATGTTAACCTATTTCAAAACTGCTTTAAGCGAGTAATGTACACCCTTAGACAAACAAAACCCCTCAACCAATTTAGGTTTTCACCCACTTTTGATTTTGAAGAACCCAAGATCAATTTCTAGGGTTTTCGAACTCAAAAACGTACTTCAGCCTAATTCCTTTGAGAAATAAGTTGTTTAGGGTGTAGAGAACACATTTGTAATTATACCTTTATCTTGAAAATGACTGATTTTGATGGTTGAAGGTTGGACAAAAATTTGCAATGGGGAGAGGGAAATGAGTTTGAGTGTTTTGTGTGTGTGTTATACGAACGGGACAAAGGGGGTGTTTGTGTTTAAACTTTAAGAGTTTGACACAAATGCCCCTTGAACTTCTAGACCTTGTGCATTTTTCTTAATTAAGTTATCTAAGGCATGGAAAAGTTTAACAAATGGCACCCTTAGTCCCTAAAGTTTTAACTACCATACCTAGCAACTTATTTTTGCTATTTACTTCATAAAGGCATAAGCACATAAAATTTAAGGCACAAATAAGTTAAACTTAATTAACTCCACTTTAATTGTTAACCCGTTATTGTTTAAAACCTTTTTCCATTTATCACAAACTGAGTTTATGAATAAGATATTTGACATTTTCTGCCCCTCAAACAATGACCCGTTTTCTATTTAAAGAGCTGTAGTCGTTGTTTGAGTGGTCAAATGTTTTTGAAAATGATTTTTTGATGAATTTTCGATATTAATATTTTATTTTTGAAAAACAACACCATAAAAAATAAGATTTCTCTTATTTTAACACATAAGCGCACTGACACGTACACTTATAGAATGAAGAAAGCATGGGTTGTGTTGCAAAGTAAGCACAAGCCTTTGAATGAATATGAAGTAATTCATTCCCGAGAAAAATAAATTTCCCGTTGTGAGGTCAAGTTTTCTTTTTGAAATACTTGCCTTTAAGATGATGACCGGGTTGCTATCGAAAATAATAGCAAGCCATTTTGGCATGTTTTAAAAGCTTTTTAAACTTCTGCTCGAACTTCATTTACAGCCTCGTATCATTATTAAATGACATTTCTAAGTCCGTAAATGTTATCGATTTTTAGAAGACATGACAGAGATACATATTTTTATATTTTTTTCTGATTTTTTTAATTTTGATTTCCTTTTATAAAAATTTATATAAAATGAAAATTATTTTTGGGTTTTTCTGATTTCTTATATACATATAATACATAGGATATACCGTGAGTAACCATCCTTACTCGTTCTCTTCCTTTACTCTCCACATTCTTGTGTCAGACATTTTAGCATTTTCGGAGACATGCTTTTCATACCGAGCTTTTCGACAAGAAATTGAATCTTTCTCGTGGCAAGGGTTTGGTAAAGATGTCAGCCAGTTGATATTTCGTCCTAACAAAGTAGAGTTCCACTATTCCATTCTCCACCTGCTCCTTTATAAAATAGTAGCGTACATCGATGTGCTTTGCTCTTGAGTGTTGCACGTTGTTGCAGCATAGAGCAATCGCATTTTTGTTGTCGCAGTACATAGGATTTGAGCACAACACCCAGATAAGGCAATATATTCAGCCTTTGTACTCGAGATCGCAGTGCTCTTTTGCTTCTTGGAAGACCAGCTAACAAGTTTATCACCTAAGAATTGAGCACTTCCTGATGTACTGCGTTTAGTGTCCTGACACCCCGCACGATCTACGTCTGAATATGCTGTTAGAGACATACCGGTATCCTTCGAGTACCAAAGACCCATGTTAATGGTTCCCTTTAGGTATCGAAAGATCTGTTTAACCGCATTTAAGTGCTTTTCGGTAGGCATTACCAGACACCTGGCACATAAGCAGACTGCATAAATAAGGTCTGGTCTACTAGATGTCAGATACATGAGGGATCCAATCATGCCACGATAAAGTGTAGCATCAACTGGTGTCCCCAGTAGATCTTCATCCACTTTATTCTTTTCTACCATAGGTGTGTCTACAGCAAACTGAGTTCGCAAACATAATTTTTGTAATAGAAATCAAATCATATTTTGATTGGTTTAGGAAGATGCCTCTGGGACTTTGAGAAATTTGTAATCCTAAAAAGAATGACATCTCCCTATCATCGACATCTTGAACTTATTGGTCATCAGATTAGCAAACTCATTACACAAAGCAGTATTAGTGGATGCAAATATTATATCGTCAACATAAAGTTGTACCACTAATAAGTCGTTTCTTACTTTCCATGTAAAGAGTGTTGGATCAACTGAACCTTTGGATAAATGTTGAGAAATAAGGAAACTTGACAGCATGTCGTACCATGCAAAGGTGCATAATATGAGTAAGTATAACGGGCCATTATAGAGCTTATACACATGTGATGGGTTATCCTGATCAACAAATCCTTCTAGTTGAGACACGTAGACCTCTTCTTTGAGCTTGCCATTTAAGAAAGCTATTTTGACATCCATTTGGAAAATCGTCATATTCTTGTTGGATGCATTTGCTATGAAGATACGGATGGCCTCTATTACTTGCAAACGGTGCAAAGATACCTCGAACAATCGATTCCCTCTCTCTTGCCCAGAATCACACACACTCGAACACGCAGTATCTAGCACCACCACTAGACTGCGTAAGGAGTGATCGAGCCTCCCCCAAATTCATCCGTCTTGACCTTATAAATCTATTTTAGTTTGATCAACATGACTTTAGCTGGACACGACACCAATTCCTAAACTTGTAGTCTTTCAAATTCATGATTTTCTTCTTGCATTGCATCGATCCAAGATGGTTTGGTCATTGCTTGTTTGAAGTTCTTTGGTTTTACAAAAGTTAGGAAGGCATCAAAATAACACCACATGACATCAGTTTCGAGTTGCTTTCTCGTGGAAATAAAACGAGAAGGATCTCTGATTACATTTGCTATAGGATGATCCTTAGTCCATCGACTAAGTGATTCAAATAGAGTGTGGATTGGTATCACATTAGATGACGATCCTTGATAAGTCGAGTCTTCATGAAAGGATTCGTGAAGTGGATCATCATGAAAATGTGGCATTTTTGGTGATTCTTCAAAACCTTGAGAAATAATTGGAGAATGTTCTTGTGCTTGTGTTGATGGGATACTTATTGATGGAGCATCTTGGTAAATTGACGTAGACACGGGTGAATCGGCTAAATCAACAGCTCTTAGTGCAGCAGCAACTGAAACTAGAGAGACAACAATAGTTAGAGGATTAAAGTATTCATCAAACATAGGTTGGAACAAACGATCCTAATCATCTCTTTTAGGTGGATTGCAAGGTTGTTAAAGAATATGTTTTGTAATGAGTCCTAAACTGGATGTTGCAAGAGTCAATGATTTAAGCCCGGGTCCTGAATCGAGTTGTTCAGAAGCCATAGCCTCCAGCTCATCAAAATCGACATGGATAGTTTCAATGATTTTTTGGGTACGTCAGTTGTAGATATGGTAAGCTTTCTTCTTGGGTACATATCCAATGAAAATACCTAAATCAGCTTTAGCTTGAAGTTTGCCCAAATCTTCATGATCATTGGTTAGATAGCAAAGGGCACCAAAGACATGAAGGTAAGATATATCGGGTTTTCTGTCATGTAAGAGCTCATAAGGAGTTTTTCCATGGCGGTATAATGGATCAGTTTTGGGTGTAACATGCGGTAGCAACTTCCTCGGCCCATAGAAATATAGGAGCTTTTGCGTAGATTAACATTGTTCGAGCGACTTCAACAAGGGTACAATTTCACCTTTCAAAGACACCATTTTGTTATGGAGATTGCACAACCGATGTTTCATGAGAGATACCAACACTCTCATAATAGCTACGCAGAGTTTGATTGACAAACTCAGTTCCATTATTTGTATGAATGTTCCTGACAGGTGTATTCAATCTAACTTGTATCATCTTCAGAAACTTTATTATGAAATAAGGAGCTTCATCCTTTGATGCTAGAAACTTCACCCAAGTGAACCAAGATTAATCATCCACAACGACGAGGATGTAATTTTTCCCATTTATACTTGCAACATGCATAGGCCCACAAAGATCTATGTGCAGAAGATATAGTTTTTCCTGATTGGTGTCTTCAGATTTAGGTTTACGTGATTGTTTCTTGCTTTTGCCCATTGCACATGCCGAACACAGATGAACTTTTTCAAATTTCAATTTAGGAAGACCTCGTACTAGACCATTTTTAGCCAAATGATTAATAGCACCAAAGTTTAAATGTGACAATCGTCGGTGCCATAACCAAGATTTGGTCTTTGAGGTTTTGGACGAGAGACAAATTGGAGAAGACGCCATCATATCCCCAATTGACAATGTATAAAGGTTGGTTTCCCAAGATCCTGAGAGAAAATTAACACCTTCCATATTACAAACAAAGCACGTGTGTTTTCTGAAAGCTACTTCAAGATCTGAGTCATAGAATTGACCAACGAAGAATACATTGTGTCCCAGTCCTTCCACATAATAAACCCTTGAAATTGTGATATTTCCTATCTGATAATCACTATACCCCATAATCTTTGCAATCTGGTCATACCAAACTTGACAGTACCGAGAAACATGTGAACAAAATTGGTGAGCTGAGAGCGATCTCCAGTCATGTGCTTTGAGCATTCGGAGTCCAAATACCACAACAATTTGGACAACCTGAGATCGACAAGAGAAAAAGAAGATGGAGCAACTGAAGTATTGGATCCCCGAGATGTACCAGGTTCCTTTTTGTTAGAAATCATAGATTTTGCTATTGTAACCTTTAGTTAGGTCTCCTAGTATAAACCTTAGTTACTACAGATTCTTGTGCAACTACTTCTAGAGGAATGGGTTCCCTAAGAGGCACTTTATTAGTGGCGGTAATCCTAGTTAAAGGGCATGCATTTCCAACTAAAGTGAAAGTCCTTCATGTAGGTCTCCAGTTATATCTAATTTTAGTAAACACTTTTCCTGTAGGTTTCCATTCTTCTTTCTTTTTAGCTTTCTTAATAGACTTAGATTTGGAAGACGCATTCATATCATAAACAAATTTAAGAAAGTATAATTCATGTCTAGCATCAAACATAGAACTATTACATTTAATGCACATTAGCTTAGAATTTGTATTTAATTTGGAATGCTGCACATTTGCATTTCCAGATGGTTCAACAACACAATTCGATTTATTCAAACAAGACTTAACTATCTAAGAGTGGTCTTCTACTTTATTCTTCTTCTGGGTAGTACTTGAAATCTGTAGGATCCTATCATTCTTTGTATTATCTATAGACTTTGACCTGCTAGATTTAGTAGACCGGCTTACTCCTGTAGAAGTTAACACAGAATTGTTAGTGGTCTGTTTTGCCTGTGTTTAGGAAGAGCCTAACTGGTTTTGAGATGTGCTTGATGATATGACGGGTTCAACAAACCTAACTATTTTCTTATTGTTGATAGGCGTAACAGCAACTAATTTCTTACCAGGTTTGTGAATATCAGGGCAAGTGTCTCTAACATAGCCTAGCAATTCTTGAATCAGCTTAACATACTTACAAGCAAAGTAAGATACACTATCTAAAGGGTTTAGTGATTTAGCTTGTTCAACTATCTCCCTAAGAATAGCATCTTGTTCCATAGTGTGCTTAAGGTAGTATATGTGAGCTTCCCTATTATTCTTATCCTTAGGAGCCAAAGTTACTGGGTCAATCTTATACATTCCTGGAGCAATAGTGGTAGCATTTGACACTTGGGAAGCATTATCAACTATGTCATTTCCTTTTAATTTCCTAAGATCATTTTTAATGTTGTTATGAGAAAAACCTTTTCCTGAAGTTGTGCATTTAAATAACTAATTTCAACAGACTTTTGATTTAATTGATTAACCAAAGATTCAGTATGTTCTTTTGTATGAACACATGGTGGCTTAATTGAATCATAGAGTTGTTTATACATCTGTTTCAAATGCTCATTTTTAGTAATCAGTTTTGCCACCCTATGTTCCAGTTCTATGTTGATGGTTTCAATCTCATCTATGTCCTTTTCCACACTGTTTGTGGTGGAAGTTTTATTCAAACGTTTAATGTTTTCCTTCAACTTCTTGATTGTTGTATCTTTTACTTAAAGCTCAGCTTTTAAATTGTTCAATTCAAACAATTGATCAAATGTAGGTTCAATTTGGTTAACAGAAGTGTTATTCTTTTGAAAAATTTCTTTTTTGAGTTCCATTGCAAGTTCAAGAGAAATGCAGTGTTGTTAAAGTTCAGAAAATCTTTTCGAAAGTTTATTATACTCATCTTTTTCAACCATGTTGTGTTGTTTGATAAGCTCAGCTTCAAGTTTGAGAAACTTGTTGCACATTTCCACATAATTCACATTCACAGACGTATTCATATCCACAAAAGAATTCACAACAATATTCACAATATTTTGAGAAATGATTTGATCCAAGAGTTGATCGTTTTCAATCAAAAATTGTTTCTTTTAAATTTCAAAGCACTGTTTGTCTACTAAATACTGTTGAATAGCAGCTTCCATCTGGTTAAAAATTGTTTGTACTTTCGTTACCTCATTTAAAAGATCTTTATCAAAAACATTAAATATGTCTTTTAAGGTCTTTAAAAATGGAATTATTTCTTTTAGAAAAACAGCTTTAGTGTGTTCAAACTCCCATTCCCCTTCTGTTAAAGCATCGGGTGTAATCTGCTTTTTCACTACAGTCTCAAATTGGCCAAGATGGTATTTAAGCTTTTTAAGTCCTTGATATTAGCCAGGCTTACCTTAGGAAGCTCCCGAGGAGCCTCAATTTTGACAGGTGATGAAGCAGATTGGTTAGTATTAGAGTGTAAAGTCTGTAACCGGAAAGCTTGTTCATCAGACAGTTCTTGTTGTGGAATGAAATGTTTACCAAAATCTTTAGATAATCGATTTAACTCAGCATAATTAATTGGTATAATGCTCACTTTCTTTTCGAAAACCATTGGATCACTTTATTTTAAAAGCATTTTTTGATCAACTCTCTTCCTCAAGCATCAAAGTCTCTTCCGAATTAGCAATTGAAATCACATTGGTTTCCTTAGCAATAGCACTACCATCATAAAGCATTGGCCTAATCTGCTAAGCTTTCTTAAGATAGAAACGATTTTAAAAACCAATATCTTGTTATAATTGATTGTCCAAAAGAACCTTGTGGTTTCGTGAGCATATGCATAGTTTGCGCAGATTGACCCATTTTATAAACAATATTGTCTAGTTCTTTAACTTTCTTTTCCAAAGCAATTTCTTTATCAGTATTCTTAGCTTCCTTTTCCTTAGATTCGTTTTTGAAAACATTAAATGTTTTTGTTAACGATTCCTTTTCCTTTAATTGTTTAGAAAGAGTTTGTTTAAGAGACTTAGTTTCCTTTTCAAAATCCGCAAACTATGCATTTTTATCCCGAATTATATCATCTATTATAAGCTTTTCTCTAGTACTTAAATCTACATTTTGTCTTTCTTCTAGCAATTTTACCTGTTCTTTGTATCTTTCAAGCTCAGCAGATAAGGATTCATTGGCCATTAGATTGTCCTTATTTACCTTGTTATAATTAATTACTTGATTTGACAATTGTTCAAACACAGATAATATCATGGCATCTTGTTGTGCATAAGAATATGTATCCTGAATAGCTGCATTTTATGTTTCAAGCAGAGAGTAAGGAATGATATTGCTATCACTAGTTATATCATTCTCTGGATAATTCACAAGATGAGTTTGTTTAGAATACTGCATCTCTTGCACACTTTCATTTAGCATATCATTATGAGTATTGTCAGAGTGTGGTACCTCAGAAAGAACATTTGATTCGTAACTAGATAAATTGGCCATAAGAACTGCTTTGGCTGTAGAGATCTTGTCACAGTCAGAATCATATGCATCCAAATCATCTGCTTAATAAGCTACATTGTGTGTAATGACCGTTTGTGTATCTGGACCTTCTGCAACTCTAGGGTATGCCAAAAATTCCAATTCCTCCTCATTTAGAACTTTTCTAGATCCTTGTGCTTCAACCAAAAGAACTTTATCCCTAAACCATGTAGCATCCCTTTTCCTCTTTGGCTTTGGGCACTGTCTTTCCATGTGGCCTTCCCCTTGGCAGTTAAAACACTTCACAACCCTTTGTTGACCTGAATTATTCCCTCTTGTTCCTAAGATGTTAGCCCATGTTCCAGAAGTACCAGCAACAAATGAACTTTGTCTCCCTTAAACAGGTTAAATAGTCACCCTTCCATCATGAATAGTTTCTTGTTGTTTTGGGTTGGAAGAATTTCTTAGCTAATTGTTAGTAGTTGGGAAACAAGATGTGACTACAGTAGAAAAAAATGACATCATTTTGTTAATGGCATCAATAGGGTCATCTCCTTGCATAAACAGAGGAACTGCTAGACTAGAGTCTATCTGATGAAATTCAGTAAGATATGTTTGTTGATTAACTGTGGAGATAATATATTTAATTTGAGGAATGGATTGTGGTTGTGGACAAGCATCTTGATGAACTGTGGATGAGTAAGCATTTGGATACGGTGCTGACGGATAAGTAATTACAAGAGGTATGGATGAATAAGTAGTTGAGTAATGATGTGTGGGATGAATTGATCCATATGGAGGAGACAGAGATGGTGAAAATTGTTGTTGGAATTATGAATTGTGGTATGAAGATTAATAAGTGTTAAAATAAGACGGTGTCATCAGATGATTCGCAACTAGTACAAGTGCATCTTGATTGTGCTCACACATAATGCGGACTTCATTAGCATGAAGTTCATGTTGTTAAAGATATGCAGCTGATCAAAGTTAGTAGTGTGCAAATCTCTTACAAGTTTGACATCAGTAACAAACTTACTCCATTCAGGTGAAAGACTGTTTAAGAACTTGGTATTGACTTGAAATTGCTCCAATTTCATTTTGTAAATGTTTATGTCATTGATCAGCTGAGTAAATCTCAAGTAATACTGCTGAAGTGATTCCCTCTTGATGTGAAAACTTAATCAAATGCTATCATACAATTTCCAACTGCCCTTTCCTCTTTGTCATAAGGTAACCTAAGCATTAGTAGTTTGAAACTCTTATTTCATTAGAATCCTTAGCAACTCTGTGATGATTAACGAGAGAATGGATATCTGATGGTAGTCATTGAAGAATGATATTAGTTGCCTTGAGATCACAATAAGCTTGAATTTTCTCAGTTGCAGATAATTCCTTCATATATCTTTGTCCTGGCACTTCCAATTTCTTCAAATTCTAGCCAAATGATGAGAACCAGTTCAACTGATTCAAGTATCATTCTTCCATGCTCTCTGTTTTGCATGTATAGTTCCATTATGCTTTTCCAAGAATCATACAAGTCTTTTTCCAACATTGGTGGACGATTGTCACCACCCGAGAGTATCATGAATTCAGCAAGAGTAGTCATTTTAACTTTATTGGTATGTGAGAAGATTACTTGTTGATCGAACAGTGATAAGAAGGGAATTATGTTGAAGTGATGTCCTGATAAATGAGTTGGTCTTAACATTACACGGGATTTTACAATTCTTGATGAAACCGAGAAAAATAGGTAAAAATTTCACGGGATTTTACACACCACAGAAAAACCGTATAAATCTTTTAGGCAAGATGTATAAATCTCTTAGGCAAAATGGTATAAATCTCCCAAGGTAAGTGTATAAATCACCCAAGTGTGATGTATAAATCACCCAAGAGAAATGGTATAAATCACCTAAAGAAATCACGTATAAATCGCTTAACCAAAGTACTAGTATAAATCTCCTAAGGAAAAATGTACGTATAAATCGCTTAGGCTTAATAAAATGTATAAATCTCTTAGGCTTAATACAGTATATAATCTCTTAGCCTTAATACAGTGTATAAATCTCCCAAGCTTAAATTGCGTATAAATCGCCCAAACTTAAACTGCGTATAAATCGCCCAAGCTTAAACTGTGTATAAATCGCCCAAGCTTAAACCGCGTATAAATCGCCCAAGCTTAAGATGCGTATAAATCGCCCAAGCTAAAACTTATAAATCCCCTAGAATACTCAGAACGTATAAATCTCGTAGACCAAGATTCAAAACCTTAAAAGACACACTTTTTGATGTTTTTACTTGATTTTTCTTGTACTTCTTGCTATTCTAAGACTATTAGAACCTTAAAAATACAAACTTTAACATTTTTGACACGAAAATTTTAAATCAAGATTCTTGGTATACAAACCCTTTTTGAACAAAAAACCTTAAAAAGATGAAACCTTTGATGTTCTACCTAGGTTTTG
>BQNB010132162.1:0-16777 GCA_026074375.1 Tanacetum coccineum | reverse complement strand
CAACAATGAACAGACCTAAACGATTGAAGAAGATTAAACCAGAGAGAGAAGACAAAGAGATAATGATACTGAATGAAAACCCTAGAAGGGATATTAGCTTATATAGGTTAATATTACACACAGACTAATAAGCCCCTTGACTTCAAATCTTGACATATCCAGCTAGAAACTTCAACTTCAAGCTAAAGAACTTTGACAATGTGACCCTTCTGACCCCTGTAGTATTTAAGACCATAAGCCTGCACATTTTAACATCTTCCCCCAGACTGATGAGCTTGACCATTACTTCTTCTTGAATAATGCTTCTTCCTCCTTGAATCTTTACCAACAAGCTATCCTGCAAAAATATCTAACATACCAAGATTTTAGCAACATAATCTGTGTTGAACAACACCAAGACACTTGCTGAATATATCTGGAGTTTGCATATCAGAACTAACTTTCACATTTTTGATAATGCCAGCTAAAACCATTTCTCTAACAAAATGAACATCAAGTTCAAAATGTTTTGTTCTCTCATGAAATATTGGATTAACAGCAATCTGAATTGCTGAAGAATTATCACAACACAAGTCAATAGGATACAAGTTTTTTAAGCCAATATTGTGAAACAAATTACCCAACTAAACAACTTCACAAGAAGCATAAGACATACTTCTGTATTCTGCTTCAAAAGAACTTTTAGATATAGTAGCTTGCTTTTTACTTATCTATGACACAAGAGTTTTACCCAGAAACGCACAGAACCCAGTAACAGACCTTCTAGTTTTAGGGCATTTAGCCTAGTCTGCATCAGCATATTCCTTAAGCTTTAAATCAGAATGTTTATAAAATTGAATTCCACAACTTGGAGAACCTTTGAGATATCTCAAAAGTCTCAAAGATGCCTTAAAATGTGATTGTAAAGGACTATGCATATGCTGACTAAGACAATGAACTGCATAACTAATACTAGGTTTGGTATTAGTTAAGTATATCAATTTTCCCACTAATTTTTGATAATTAGTGAAATCAGAAAGATACTTATCATCTTTGGTTTCTTCAAATCTTAGAATTGAGTTTTCAGGAAGAGGAATATCGGTTGGTCTAGCAACCAGCAAACCATACTTATGCAATAATTCAAGACAATACTTTCTATAAGACATACACAGACCAAGGTCATTTACAATAACCTCAATCCCTAAGAAATACTTCAAAACACCTAGGTCCTTAATCAGAAACTTAGTGCTCAAAAACAATTTAAACTCTTTAATTCTAACATCATCATTTCCAGTTATAACAATATCATCAACATGCGCAAGCAAAGCTATAAACTTGTTACCACTATGCTTAGTGTATAAAGAATAATCAAATTTAGACTGTCCAAAGCCATGCTCAGCCAAGGCAGTGGTAAATTTGGTATTCCACTGTCTTAGGGCTTGCTTTAAGCCATATAAAGACTTATTCTATTTTTTTATTTTTAGGATTTAATTAGAATTAAATAGTTTTTAATTAATAAAAAATTCAAAAATAATCAAAAAAATATTTTTCTTTTTCTTAAAATTTTCTTTTATCCTAATTTAGGTTTAGAAACTTAGTTTGCAATTTTAGGGTTTAATTTTAGTCTATTTGCTTAATTGTCGCGTTTTATTTGTTTTCCGTATTTGTTTAATTGTTTAATTTGCCTTTAATTTTCAATTTTAATTGTTGCTTTTTATTTAGTAGTCATAGATCATCAAATCATCTATTTTCTTATTCAAATCATAATCCAAGCTTAAACGAGGTTTCAATTTCACTAGTCGTTGGGGAAACGACCCGGGTGATCATATTTATCCGGTTAAATATACGTATTATATATTATATTATATATATTTTTAAGAGTGAAATTTCCTTAGGGAATTTTCTTAATTGCTCTTTGAAGTATTTTATTTTATATATATATTTTGGGTATATAAAACTAACAATCAAACATCATCTTGTAAATATAAAAAAATGGCTTATGTACATTTCTGTGCATAACCTGGGCCTCATCGTAAACGAAAATACACGTCTCAGTGCATTTTTCCTTAGAATGGCTTATGTACATTTCTGTGCATAACCCGGGCCTCATCGTAAAGGAAAATACACGTCTCAGTGCATTTTTCCTTAGCAACAAAAAGAGAAGTCTTTTCGGTATTAAGCTACTCTAACAAAACATTCAAAGTTTTGAGCTCATGACAATAGCTTGCAGTTATTTCTGACTGCAACCCGCTTTTCAATCTGAGGAACCCATGTCGTCGAAAAGACAGATGTTCCTGACAATGGGTAATTAATTTTTCCCGGGCATGGATTATTTCATATCCATGCATCATAAGAATAAGTATACGTTTCAATGCATTTATTTGTCAAAATAAGAGAAATCTTATTTCAATTAAGAAAAAGTTGTCTTCACAATGAATCAATGTTTTCAGTAATCACGAAAAGATTTTCAAAGATAATTCGACCACTTAAACAATGACTACAGCTCTTTAAATAGAAAACGGGTCATTATTTGAGAAGGAGAAAGTGCCAAATAATCTTTTAAACGATCTTTCAAAATAAGTCATGGATTAAACAGTTGAAGTTTTTGATAACGACAGATAACAATTTAAAGGGAGTTAATTCATATTAAATACAAGTGCTTTAGATGTCATTTGCTTCAAACTTTAGGGACTTATTTGCAATTGAAGACTTAGTGAATCAGGCTTACACTACATACGACATAATATGCCAACCACCCAAAGTTAGTACAAAATCTTAGGAATGTTTGGAAATTCTTTCGTAGTTTAAAAAGCCTTGAAACTGATTCTCACAGGATAGATTTAAGTTTAGTAATTATGCGAACACGATCTCAAGCATGTGTGCATACAAGGTTTTACTGATTCTGAGGTATCAAAACCATTAAGGGGAAGGAGTAAATACACTGAAAGGTACAACAACTGCACGTGATAGAACCCATAGCCTTATTTCATTTTTGGCCATTCCGGGAAGACAAATGTCTTAACCGCAGAGAAAATCAGTGTTTTATCTTGTTACTTTACGGTGCGCAAATTCCAACACAAGGCAAAAATATATCTTATCTATTTATGGTATGCATCAGTTTGAGAATACCAATGAAATGTGTTGACAGAAGATTGATTATAGCGGAGAAGATGTTTATGTATAATTAATGCTTCCTTTAACAGTCAATCACCAAGAGTGTTTTAAAGGAGTAGAAATATTTGATCAAAGAGGTACATATTGGTATGATAAGTATGATGATTCCTTTAGTTAGTCAGCATCCAACCGGAAGAAATGTGTTCATTTGGGTCTTAGTTGACTTTGGTGTTTCAATTTATATCATCACTATCATGTTAAGAGAAATTAGACATCCGGGACTTAATTGACTTTGGTGTTACGGTTTCAAATTAATTGTGTACTTCATCGATTTGGGCGTCATGACTTTAAGTATTCTTAATGCCAAATTGCAAGAAGCTATGAACATACTAAGAAAGTGATTGCTGATTCAAGGGGAAGCTAAGACAACTTCCAAAAGGAGAGTATCGAGACGGACTACAGACTGCTAACATGGACAAAATGACTATGTCATTTTCGGTTTAGAGACATTTATTTAGTCCGTGGGGTCCTCATACATAATCTTGTGAATATATAAATGTGTAATGTAGACTTAAATATAGGCTAATATAAATAGTGCTTGAGTACAAATTTTCAAGAATTTCTTAGAAAATTCAAAATCTTTCAAATTACAGTACGTCAAACCACTTATCTTATATATCCTTCAATATCAAGGGGGAAGCCATTAATATGCCAAACAACGGCTTATGAATAAATGGGCCATACTTTTCCAGAAAGTTATAACATATTTACATCGATTGGATATCCAAACTTCAAATGATTTAAAATTTTGATAAGGGAAAAAATGTGATTAAAATATGTAATGTGATCATATTACTCAAGTGTATTCTCCACCAACATGTGCTAAACAGTTTCGAATACCGATGCACATGTTGAGGGGGAGCGTTTCTAAAAAGCAAAAACAATCGTGTACTAAACACTTTGATAGTTATATCACAAGTACCTGATTGAGTTTTTCAACAGTGATTTTATGGCAAGGTGAACTGTACCAAAAGACTGACCATGTATTTACTGTTATCGAAGTTATAAGGATGGTAAGGTTAGGTACTCGTTCCCATGATCCTGCCAGAACCGGAGGGATCTACCCAGGGACTATCCACTAGTTAGTGTAGAAGTCCTTAGGTATGATAAAAAGGAGTAAATGTGAGGAAAAGGGAATAGTGCCGACTGAGATGGAGCTAGTACTTGAATAAACCCAACAAGGTTCTAGTCATGAAATCTTGGTAAGCACTAAAGGGGTTGAAGAATGAAAAAGAATTGTACGGATAAAGGGTGTAAAGAAAGAAGCCCTCCATACACTTAGGCAGAAACCGGGTCAATACATATGCTGTCAAAATCACTAAGATGATTGCTGACATTGAAGTGACATCATGGACCCAGTGATGCAATGCACAACCCTCCCAAGCCACTCAGAATCTCTCAAAAGATTTCTGTTTCATTTCTCACGGAGACTAAACATGTAATCTACTGACTCACTCACTCCGAGTAAGTCGGTATTGAAAAGGTGGCAGTCAGCTCCAGCCTCCGATCACTAAAATCAAAACGCACTTTTGAGTCTAGAGCCAAGAGATCATCAATTAATCTCGTTAGGACAATTCCAATTTACTTGTTATTCACACACTGTGATTACAAGTTTTATCAAAAGAGTCCTACGCATTATCCTTGTGATTTTGCCAGAACATCCGAGTGATACGAAAGTATTCACAGTGAAGATGGAAATCCTGCTTGAGCCAACTTCAAACAAGCTCATGGTAGGTGACTTGTGAGATCCTTAATGGATCAAACTTGTGACAACTGGAAAACAACAACGGTGCGATTCTACATGAATCAAACTTGTTCCAGTATACGAATTGACGGTTATTGGACTTTGGAAAACAAATAAAACTTTCGATGTGTTACAAAACTCTTTTGCAAAGTATCGCATCGATTGTTTTTACAAATCAATTTTCTCTTTATTGCTAACTGTTTTATTTTAAAGATGGAGATGGAGATACCGTGTACCAACAAAATCAAGTTCATAACCGCGTGCTCATTCTCAAACGACACATTCGAAGATATCATGAAAGCTCAAGTATCTGTTTTTAAAGCTTCCGCAACTCTGAATATTCAAGCTTTCAAGATCAAGAAAAGTGTGAGCATATCATTCAGAATGACACAAGTTCACAAGACGGCAAAAGATCACATGATGATGATTAGAGATTATGATTAGATGATGATCTCAAAGAAGCTCAAAGATCACATACAAGTCAAGATAATGCCTAAAAGTCTAAAGTTCACTGCTTCAGATTCACAAGATATAGATAAATGAAATCAAACATCTACGAGCTATACATAAGATCAATCTGAAGATTGAAGAGCTTACTTGATTAAAACATGAATTGGAAGTACAATATGATTTTAAGGCCCTAAAATCGTCTTTAACAGCTGCTAAACAAACTAGGGTTCGTCCCTTTCTTTTACCCTAAAGTTACACAATTAAAACCCTAAAAACATATTTGTATATATAGGAAAATCACTGTGACGGAGTCGCGTGTTAATCGTGATGCCGTCATGAATAGAATATTCTAGATAATGGGTTTGGTCGTACAATCTGACGCCGTCTGGAGATCTTGTGACGCCATCTTGAGATGGGTTGTGACGGCATCACGTGTAATCTGTGACGCCGTCTCCAGCTTCTGAGTATAAATTCTTGAGAGATGTTGGTGTAGGTCCGTAGTCTTGTCCGTTTCTTCTCTAAATAAGCCCAAGTCACATGTATTTCTTCCAAATGCCTTCCAAATGCATAATACTTGAAAAAGAACGATTAAGTACCTATTTTGGGCATAAACACACGATTTAGAGGGTTAAACAACCCTGAAAAAGTGTATAAAATGACACCTCATCAGTTGCTCAACAGACAATCCGGTATTGATGAGCATTTTAAACGCTCAAGAGTATTGGTTGAACATTAGTCAAGAGGAGAACTTGAGTTTATCTAGGAGTCATGCTTCTACTATCCGGAACCCAGTTTTGAGGGTGGTGCACAAAATGATCACTTATGGCTTATGTTAGAGGACTAATGGGTATGATAAAATTTAGAAAAATGATCTATAGGCTATTTGAGTATGTTTATGATGCTAGACACCAAAATTGTTATAGCGCGAATGTGGTCTTGCGGTTGAGTTTTGATGTGGATAGAAGAGGAAGGTGCGATGTACTATATCAAAAGGAGAATTAAATTTGTTGGGATTTCTAGATTGAATGAGGACCAAATAAATAAAGTAGGTTGAAGACATACATGGACTGAAATCTAGCAATTGGAATTCTAACAAGCTGGGGAGAATTTGAAGGATTTGGTCAAAGATATCAAAGGGAGGATAAGATCTCACTGTAATAGACGATAATGATAAAAAAGATATTTCTTAAAGGTTTTAGGAAGATAGGGGTTTGTGACGGTGTTGGGTGAGGTGGGATCTTTATGTTGAGGAGGGGGGGGCGTTGGGAGCGGCTGTTGGGTATGGGGGGGTGGTCAGGGGGAGGCGAGCGGGTGCAGGAGGGGGGAAGGGGGGGGGGGGGGGGGGGAAGGGAGAGGGGAGGGGGCGGGGTGAGGAGTCGGGTAGAGGAAGGTAAAGTATGTGGGGGATTGAGGGCGATAGAGGTGTGGGAGTGGGGGTGGGGAGTAGTGTTTGTGGGTTGGGGGGTTTGGGTGGAGGGTGGGGTGGGGGTGGTGGATATTGACGGTTAGATGGGGGGGGTAAATTGTTGGTTTGGGAAGGTTGAAAGGTATGGGTTATGAGTGTATGTGATGTGTTGGGTAGTGTTTAGGGTTGTTTTAAGTTGGTTGTTATGGTGAGGGGGGATGTAGGGAGGTGTTGGGAGATTTGTTGGTGTGTTGAAGTGTTTGTTTGATTTATTGATTGTAGGTTATGAGTTATTAATTATTTGTTGATTAATAGTTCTAGAGTTGCTAGGATCAACAATTTTTATGTCGAATTATAAGGAACAAGTTTAAAAATTTTCCTGTTTTTTGTTTTTATGCTAATTTTGACGATTCGGTGACAGCTTTTGTGAACGACTAAAAAGGTATCTTTAAACAATGGTTAGCCAGTTAGTACTAGCACGCGTTTATGTTTCTACTGCCAAGTAATTTTAGAGCATGCCAATTTCCGAAACTACTGCTAGCCATAGTTTTTGAAGTGAGACCGTTAATGGCTGATAACTGTTAATGCTGCCAAAGGAAGAATTAGTGCTGTCCAGTTCATTTAAGTGCTGCTATCACTAATTGTTAATGCTGTCAGTTAATACTTAGTGCTGGTATTATTATTAATGCTGCTGATTATATTTTTTTATGCTTCAAGTATTAAGGTTTCTTTGCTAGGTAAATGTTATCAGTTACAACTGTTAACTTAAACCAAGGTTAGTGCTGCTCATATACTTAATACTGCCAATAGAAGGAGTTACTACTATTGGTTACTACTGCTTGGTTTAAGGGTAAGCTAGTGTGTTTGGATTCAGATTCACTTAAAATTTATAAAGGCTAGTTTTAGAATTTATTGGATTAATTGGTTATGAAGAAGATTGTCTATTGCCTCTTTGAAGTTGAAGTGGAGTTTTATAGGTTTGTGTTCTTATCATATCTCAAATGGCTTACAACATTTGGAGGTAACTTGTTCGTACTTAGAAACGATGTGACAAAGACTTGACGAATCTAGCAAAGGTGTGTGATTTACAAACTTATGGTGCTCAATGCTCACATTTGCTATCACTATAAGAAGTTACGTTGTTGTGCTCAGTGTCTCATAGAAGATGAGGATTTTGTCAAAAGGTTGCGATCTACGTATATTTCACAGATTTATTTATAAGTTTGACGTCACGTGGATAGTACAAGACATAAGACACAAGTTTGGGTTATTCTACTTCTATATCAAGTTTGTTATACTTTTCATCAATAATAATCATTACTGAGATCCACAAAAATGAAGATTCAAGAATGGTTAACATTGGGTTTTGAGGGAAGCTAATGTTAAAATGTATAACCATTGTACATGCGATCATTAGAGGTTAAGGTTTTTACTACTGCTAAGTCATTATTACTACTGCTATATGAGTTTCTACTTACACAATTTCAATTTTCTTATTACTGCTTAATGGTGGGGCAATTTGGGAATAAGAAGTGGCTTAGTATAAAATGTGGATATTGTGTGTTGTAGAGTGTCAAGAACAAAGTTGCTTATATTCATCAAGTCCCCTATTGGATTGATGACAAAAAAGGTGAAGAAGCAAGTTAACATGTTGCAACTTATTCTAAATCCTTGGTTGTGGGGCAATGGGTATAAAGGAAATCTACTTAAGGAAAGTTTTGTCTCCTATCATGGAGATGATTTCAGCTCAACTAGGGGAAGCTTTGACTTTATGATGAGTTCTACACGACTTGTTTGTTTTGTCATCATCAAATAGGGGGAATTGTTGATTCTAGATTTGAATGAGGCGAAAATAAATTATAAGGAATTGAAACATAAGGACTAAATCTAGGGCAGATTAGAATCTACAAGCATGATGAGACAATTATGGAAGATTTGAGTCAAAGATATCAAAATATTAAGATCTCCTTAACGAAGATAAAGATAACAAAAGATATTTCTTAATGTTTAAAAGATTTACTTGTTTATATCTTTATGTTAACTTCCTATGTAAGTCAGATCCACTCTATATAAAGAGATCATAGACACATAGTTTTTAGTATCCAGAAAAGTATTGGTGGTATCCAGAAAAATGGTATGTTGTGTACACTGATCAATGTGAGACAGTCTAGTTTTGTGGTGTTAGCCTCAAGGTAATTAAAGTTTCCTTAATCTCTGTTATAGGTGGTAACCGATCTATACTGATCATATAGATTTGAGGCTTGGTGGAAACATTTGGTAATAAAACCTTGTTGAATAACATTATTCTTTGTTTAATTCCGTTGTGCATATATGTTATCAATGTTATTATTTATCCTAGATATAAGATCTAAACAATCTGAGCTTAAACAATCTATTAGACTCCATAAATTTGCTGTGGACAGTTTATCATGAAGATTGCTAGGAAGGCAAGGGTGTTGAGTGATGAGGTGATAAGGAGTTTGAGTGCTCCGATTTATTGTAGAGATTTGGATACAACTACATTGAGAGAGTTGATCGACTCTGAGGGTAGACTGATTCATGAGGATCCACAGTCGGGTGTACCGAGCGTTGCTATTCCTAGACCCCCTAGAGCATCGATGCAAGATTTGTACAAGAGGATGGGTAGTATGGAGATACGCCAGGGGGCGATTGAGAGGATGTCTTATAGGCAGTCATATCATTAGGACATGTATGCTGGAGTATTTGAGCACATGGCTGGGGTTTACAGTGTTTCATTGTAGAGAGCCTACAACCCAGGTGGATATGCTCAGCCGTAGTATGATCAGTATTATCAGCAATACCCACCTCAGCCACCGCAGTATCAGCAGCATCAGCAAGATGATGAGTAGTGTTGAGATGACACGAGTTGGTTGTGTGACCGCATGTTTTAGGTCACGTATGTTTTAAAACAAATTCCCTAAAAACAATATAATTATTATTATTACTACTATGGTATGTAAAATGCCTTTGTTGGCATTCAAAACAATATTATCGTACTTTACACTATTAATTAATTAGGAATATTATTATTATTTGTGTGTGCTATGCAATATTTATATTTGTAATAGGAAAAGAAGAAAAACAAAGAGAAGGGCGTGAGACGGAAATGATGTAAAGCAATGATTCAGGAAAATCAATCATAATTGAGAAGTATTAATTCACTTTCCCATTTTATCTTTCTTTATAATATTTCACATTAGAGACAATGCTCATATTAAGTATTAGGGGAGATAAACTAGAAAAGTTAAGAAAAAGTTAAAAGAATTTTTTTTGAAAAATAACATTTTTATGATCACATTACAAGCAATCAGACTCTGGATTGATAACATTACTAGCATGTTTATACCACCTAAAAGAAAACTTGTGAGGATTAGATCTTAAGAATTCAGGTATCCATCTTTGATACCTAAGATAATTTTATCTTTAGCTTTCTCAAGTTAAGGTTTGAATGCAATTGCAAGAATCTCATCCGTCGTTACGGCTATGTATTTTTAGTTTGTCGCCTCTTTTAGAGTATTGGTATCGATTTAAATTATATGAGTGTGCCGGTGATTTGTTAATTCTAGAACTTATGCTTGAAATCTTTATGAGACCATAGTAGGAACACATTCGCGTGTTATAAACATTTTACTAATTAAGAGGTGATAAAAATATAAATATAAGTAACCAATAATTTTGTTCAAAGATTTTTTGTAAAATTATCTGAAATTTTATCCATACGAATTGAAGAGCGTAAATGCTGGTATCACTATTATAATGAAATACGAAGGTTGCAAACTTCTAAGTTCGTTTGAAGTAGCATGCTTATCTTAAGTATGGGGGAAAACAAGCATCCCCTAAGATAAACTTACAAAAAAGTGATAAAGTGAAGGAATGGTTAGTTACATTATGGATAAGATGGATTATGATTTTATTATAAACCTTTTTCAACAAATATAAGCATAATATCACTAAATAAATTACCTCTATTGATGTTTATGTTTGGTACTTACGCCATGTCGTTGACGTTTAATTTCATGTACAAGCCTATGGTAATTTGAACATTTCATGACTGTGCGTATGAGTGACTTCCGTTTACTATCCATTTTACTAAACTGAGCGAGTGTGAAAATAATCTTATCTATAAAAATTTGTGATTTGCTTTGTCGCGTTATCCATGCTACTGATCATTAATTTGTTTTATTAAAATGAAATGCTTTCGCTTTGATTGCTTGAGAGCAAGCAATAAGCTAAGTATGGTGGGATTTGATAATGCTCCAAATATACATAAAATATCCCTCGAAAATATGTAAAATATATATGTTAATGCATGAAATATTGCAAGTTTGGTTATTTGTTGGTACAATAATTGTTTCAGGACCAAGAATGACGAGAAGGACCAAAAGTGTCAAAGAAATCTGTTAAACACACTAACAGTCATTAAAGGAAGAATCTAGAAAAGAAATAAATGAAGAATTTATGGAAAACTAGAAGAGGGGGAAGGGGGGTTGAATAATTTTCCAATTAAAAATCTCTTTTTAAATTTCTTTTTCTCGTTTTAGATTTTAAAGTGAACGAATAAACATAAGTACTAAACACATGATATGATATGATAAGTAAAAGGATATGTGACATAATATTTATAGTGGTTCGGCTACAAGGTCACCTTCCTTGCCCTACTCCACTCCTCGAGTCACCTACTCGAGAGTTCGAATACACTATTCACTAATACTCCTTTTGACCGGCGAAGAAGCCTCACAACGTCGCTTACCCTTTTATCTGGTGTTAAGCTAAACACCAGGTTCTATACAGAAGAACCATGTCCCCACACAAGCTTACACCCTATTATGATACAAAGATAGATATCATGTCCCAACAATATAGAACATAATATGTTGATGTGCTTGCCCTCTATTAGGTGCCAAACACCAACACCATTTACAACTTACACCAAACTCTTATAAGCAACACTTAGTCATATAACTTTCATCTATTTGATTACAATGAATGTGAAAGTGTGTGGAAGTAAAACTTGTTATTATAACACAAGTAGTTCTCATTTTCTCATTCATAATACACACACACTTCACATTGAGTTTTCTTTGCTCTCTTGTTTCCCCTAGTCCACGAAAACACACACACACATATAAAATTTCATAACTTTCATTTTTGATCAAAAACTCTTGAAGATTTGTTGAAGGTTTTATCATTTGTATCATTCGGGTAGTTTGTTATAACCAGACATTTGAGGCTGTTCTAATCTCATTCTTCCTTCTAAAAACCTTCCAACTTTGTAAGTCTTCAAATTCTTAAATAACTTGTACTTTCCTTATCATCTTGATGCATACATGCTAGGTTGTATCAACTTATTTAGGTGAAAACAAATTTTTAAAACTACGATAAACCTTAAAGTTACTATATAGTATTCGAAAAATATAAAAATAAAATATAAGGAAATCATAGTTTTGTGAATCGTGGTTATTTATCTGTGTAATAAAAATGATATGCTATACTTATGAATATGTCGACTTTAAGTAATAACATGCATTTAGGAGAGATTATTTGACTAATTCGTGCTTAAAGGGCTTATACTTTGTGTTCGGCCCAAACTAGTAAAAACGAAGGATAAGTTTCTGATTGGCTTAATTAAATTCGGCTAATATTTTAGCTAGCTTATTTACTAGCTTATATTGAAAGGACAAACTATAAACTTATTCGGGTCATAATAAATAAGCCCGGATATAGCTATAATGTCTATTAGCCGCGTCCCATCAAACAGAGGACCAACACCGGTTTAGGCTTATTTTAGAGCTTATATGGTTTGGCTTAATAATGAGTGGCATGATTGTAAGCTTATTGATAGCTTATTATGTAAGTCGTGGTAGATATTATTAATTAATGTCTTGCATATCGGACTAGACTGGATAAGTTTAAAACTACTATTATGGACATAAACGGGCCAAGGCCACAACAAAAAACAATACAACCAAGGCGATAAAGCATCGGTGTAGCAAAGATGGAAATAAGTTTCACTAAAAGCATATTTAATAGTTGACGACATAGAACTCTATTACGGTTAAACTTATTTAAAAGTTTGACGTTGCGAATAATAAGAGATTTGAAGATGTATAGTTTGTAATTATGAAAAAGTGTATTGGATAGTGATATTGAAATGGATATTAAAATACAGTCTACTACTTTGGAAAAACAATGTAAACACAAACGGGTCATGCTTAAATTTTAAAATTATAATACTTATTAAAAATTAAAAACGCACATGATAAAACTATTTATGAGAATTTAATAACTTACGAGCTGTATTATATATATATATATAAAAATATATATATATATATATATATATAAATATAAGGGTGAGGATTTTATCAGAACCATAATGAATTTTACTAAGAACGGGTCAGTTTGCGAGTGAACCATCATCAACCAATCATATTTTTTAGATAATATTTTTTGTTATTTAATTAAAAAGGGTATGATAGTAAAATTACATTTTTATTTTCTTTTTGAATTTTTTAAATAAAAAACATTTTTTTAGTTCCTGATTTTTAGGAATTTTAATATTTTCTATGAAACAATTTTTTTAACTTTTTATTTAATTCAAACGCTTTTTTAGCTAGCTTAATTTTGGAATTTTCAAAAAAATATATTTTTTATTTTAATTGTTTTTTTCATTTGGGTGCATAAGTGACGTGCATACGTGTTTTGCAACTTTTACATCATACATGTTTTTAGTCTTATGCACATATGTTTTGTAAAGAGAAGATAGATGCTTGCATCTCTCATGTGCAAATCATAAAAACTTCAAAATAGAGACAACTCTTTTAACATACAAAATAATTAATAATAGACAATTTATTCGTATAACAAAAACATAAAAAAAGGAACATTCAAATCAATGACGTATCCTGACTATAATATGAACAAGCATATGTTATTTTCTTCATATAGGTCAGCTTTTTTGCATTCTTTCATTCCTTAATCAAGTACATGTGAATATAAAATGAGTTATGAGTTGTGTTCATGTGTACTGAATACCTCACAACCACCTATATCTTAAACCGCAAAGTTTCACCCTTATCTTAAACCGCTACAGCTGCGAAAGACATGACACATCATAGCCACCACAACCATAATCAAAATACCATAACTAATAATGTTGGCCAACCCGTGATCCCAACAACAAACCATAAAACTGATATGATCCTTGTAATTGTATGGCATCCTTTAGAAACACCTTTAACTAATTTGCCATCGCCTATCAACCCAAAAGAAAGTAAAATAAACAAGTAAAAAATTAGAAAAGACCATGAGAACTTTGTGGTAATAAAAAAATGGCTATCTAATGTGTGTTGAGAAACAAAACACAAAAATCTAACTCTAGGTATGTGAAACACATATGCACTCTATGTACTGTCAATACATTTAAACTCTAGAAACTGTAAAAACACATATGCACTTTCAATACATTTGAACTCAGGAAACTATAAAAACACATATACACTATGAGTACATTCAAACTCCATACAAATACATTTATATCTGGGGGCGGCTACTCACATGGCCCCACTATCTCTTCACCATGGATCGTTTGACTTAAGGAGGACAACATGCCAACAAGGCCATAGTTTTCTTTTTGTGTAAATAATCTCTAAAATTGTGCCCGTTTGGTTATATATAACTAAAGTGAGGGTCCTCAAATCTTTATATATAACAAAATTAGAAAAAGGTTGATCTTAAAACTATATCAATTGTTTAAGGCATTAGATCAAATGCAGTTATAAGTTCCATGACTCTACTTTTACGGATAAATCTCATGTGTTATCACGGGAGATCTTAAATGCATTTGTATCTCTCGATGTACATATGTGCAATAAAGTTCATATAAATTTGAAGATACGATGCGTATATACGCATCAAACCACCGTTTCTTCATGAACAAAAGCACCATTCTTCGAGTATATAACAAGCATAAACAAATCATCTAAACATATAAAGACGATTAAAATTTGAAACAAAGACTGATACAATTAAACGACATCATCAACCAACAGATAAAATGATCTATGAACATTTAATGGCACCTAATGATCCAAGAGATCTTAAATGCATTTGTATCTCTCGATGTACATATGTGCAATAAAGTTCATATAAAATTAAAGATACGATGCGTATATACGCATCAAACCACCATTTCTTCATGAACAAAAGCACCATTCTTCGAGTATATAACAAGCATAAACAAATCATCTAATATATCGGGTTGAGTTTTTTAATGTGAGTGTGTAGCAGACACTTTCATAAGCTAAATACATGTGCATGGGTCAGAACACATACATGTAGCAGGCTTTTTGCTCATTGTCATTGTGGTCTTTTTGCTCATCGTCCTCATTCACTAGAATGATACATTCCACAGTTTGTCATCTCTAATCAAGTAACATAATCAAACAATGACAACTTTCAATACTACCCTTGAAATAACCTGCATATAAATTAACATAAAACATATTCAGTTAAACCACATAGAAGTATACATTATTCTTCCAGGTATTGAAATGCGAATACAATTTAATTTGAGGTGCCTAAAAAAACGAGGTGAATCTATCGACTGCATGCACCAGTGCACATTTTTGATTTTGTTATATATCAGCTTCAAAGCTGGGCAAATATGCAGTAGATATTTTTTGTAAGTGGACACACAATGCATACAACAACACAACACCATCTTTCCTTTTAAAACTTCAAATGACATTGTTCAGTTACAACAACCCTTCTATAACAGTGATCACAAACTTGTAACCTCATAAAACATGAAGCTAATTGCTAACCAGTTGTAGCATTAACATCACAACGTGATCAAAATGTCATACCTAATAAAGTCTATAAGCAGAAAACAACTTTTTTGTGAGATACCTGATACAGATTGTGCCGCAACTTATTAATTAAAGGACAAACAAAAAAAGATTGATAATAAACTTACAATTCTTAGGTACCCATATTGTAAAAAAGAACCTGTTCAAGAGACATAAACAACATATTTGCAATCATTTATAATCGTGTACGGTGCACATGTGTATACTTGAAAATCCAACTTCTACTCTCCTAGTTTATCTCATTTTTGTTAAAATGAAAGATAAAAACTATGGCAAATAGTGATGAAACAACACAAACAATCAAACTTCATCATAAAGGAATGAATATAATAATTTGAAATTTTATTTTGGATTCGTTTCCTTAAAGCAACAAATAATTGTAACCTTTTACACTAGCACAAAAATGATTTAACATCATGTAGAATCGAAAACACAAGTGTAAATAATTATATACCTCAACAACAATGCCTTTGAGTCCACTAACAAACACGTGTGCTTTGCTTAACCTACAATAGATCATCAATTGATCATTGTTATAAAAAAACGTACAATCACCTACAAGTGTCGAATAAAAAATAAAACATAAAATCTAACCTTTGATCATCATTACGAACCCAAGATGAGTAACAATAAAAAAAATCTTCATGGATCAGCATCTCATTTTTTCATTGATGGATATCGTGACTGGTGGTGGTGTTGCAAAGAAAAATGACGGCTAGGTTTTGAGTTTTGTGGTTGATGAAGAGAGATAAAGATAAAATGAAAAATGATAGCAGTTTGTTGAAAATATGAGACGGTTTCGAAGAAAACTATATTCAAAATACCAATAATGCCCCTAAACTATATACAAAATATTACTTGATCTTTTATTTTATTACGTTTATGCCATTCATCATTTTAACCATTGATTAAAGCATCTAACGGTAGACATTGGTTCTCGCAGTTCTGTACATTAATTTGGTTATGAAAAGAACCTCACACTATATATATATATATATATCTATAACATATATATGGGGCTAACTATGACTGGATTAATAAGAATTAGTGACATGGCGCCACCTCAAAGATGACATGGCACCCACAATTCAATAAATTTCAAGAAATTTCGAATTTATGTCAAAAATTAATTAC
>BQNB010132161.1:0-18672 GCA_026074375.1 Tanacetum coccineum | reverse complement strand
TACCATGAACAAGCCCAAAAGACGAATGAAATTCAAGCCCACAAATATTTGTTAACACTTTTCTTTGATATTTATACACGAAGCAAACAAAACTGTTGGCACTCAAGACATAGAACTAGCCCATACCAAGATAACAAATAACCTAAAGACACCCTATATAACTCACTATTATGCTCACAACCCTAACCCGATCACAAATAACACGCCTCACTTTTTCTTTTGATAAACACAACACAACACTTTGAATCTCAGATTTTGCTTTCTTTCTACTCAACATAAACACAAGATACAAACTAATTGTGATCTTTCTGTCAAACCATGACCAATCAAGAAAAGTCTCTTTTGTTTGTTTCAGTACCACATGAAGACAAGAAGAAACAAAATATTGACTTTAAGATCTTAAAGGTAGGTTTGTTTTGATTTTTGAGTGTTTCTTTATGGATTGAAACAAAGAAAAGATGAAGCAACCTTGTTATTGTCTTTTCTTTTTGTGTAACGAAAAATGAATGAAGCTAAACCTTCAGAAATATGATCTATGATGAGATTGTGCTTAAATCTGATAAAGATTTTGATGAACAATGAAGCACGAATCTAAGATCTTTCTTTGATTTTCTATATTCTTGTTTAGATTAGGCGAAACAGATCAGTGATGATTTTTCTTTTTATGTTATGGATCTTGTAAAATCTTATGAACTTAATGTTAAACATAAACAAAAGAAAAAAACTAAGATCAATCTTATCTTTTATTCCTTTTCATTTTCTTTCATTTCTGTTTACAGAATGAAATCAGATTTGTGAAACGAAGCACTTGAAGTTATTAAAGCTTCACAAGGACCACATGAAAGTTTATGTTGTTTCTCTTGTTTTCGTTTATTAAGTATACACCGAAACAAAAAGATATGATGAGCACACTGTTGTTCTCGTCTTTCTTTGATGATTTTGAAAATTTAAAGAGGATTATGCTTTCAAAAGATTGATCTATGAAGAAAGTTCTTTTCGTAGAATCAAGAAGAATCTGAGATCACGTTTCACCTAACTAAGGAGATGATTTATTTGCATATGATGAGCACATTTTTTAGATCTCTATTTGCATATGATGATTTATTTGGTTGGATCTGTGATGAGCAACTCGTTTGAGCTGAGATCTTGATTCGTGTAAGTCTTTTTCTATGTTTCGAAAATGAGTGTTCTGAGTTTGGTTTTTGTGATTGTATTACCAAGTTTAGATTCCGAGTTTGGTTTCAGAGTTTGGTTCGGATCTGTGATGAAAACTCTATAGTGTTTTAGATCTTTAAAGGTCTCTTAACTTCTTGTTAAGCACACAAAGATGAATCTGAGATCTAAGTTTTCTTTTCTAAAATCGAGTTTTGACGAGTTTGTTTTCGAGTTTTGATGATTTTCGAGATAGATTTCAAGTTTATTTCCGATCTGTGAAGAATTTTGTTTTTGTGTTATGGATGTTCAAGATCTTATGAATTCTTTGTTCAACACAAAACTTAAACAAAAAACTGAGATCGAACTTATCTGTGATTCTTTAATTTGAACTCAGATCTAAGATTTTTCAAAACGCGTTTTTCAAAACATTGATCGTTGACTACCGAGTTTGACTAGATCTAACAAACTTTGACCAGGTGTAACCAACTTTGACCAGTCAATTTCTTCCGAATTTGAGAATTAAAAATGCTCTTTATTGAATTTGACTTAACAAACTGCTGAAAAGAAAAAATAAGCATAAATAAGCAAATTTTGTACTGATTTAGCCACGATTCCTACGATAAAACCGTAAGCCATAAATCTCAGTTGCATAGAACACAACTGGAATTAGCTCAATAAGCACAAAAGTCACTCAAATAAGCAGTTTGATAAGAAATAAACTCATAAAAATAAGCTAAAAAACAGAATAAGCACATGAAAAGTCAAAATAAGCACTATAGCGAATCAGGACCGAATAAGCTTGAAATAAGCTGCTGGAATAAGCTATCAGAATAAGCTGACCGAATAAGCTCTCCTAAACAACACTAAATCGCTCCTGCTGCTCTGATACCACTTGTTAAGTTTTGAATTCAGGATCAATAAGCAATAGAGTGTGTGTTTAGGTGTAGTGTGTGTGTTTATTCTAGAGAGAGAAAGATAGAAGTTAGAGAGAGAAAGAAGGAGGAGGAGGATTAGAGAAAAGATAAGAATGAGATTAGAAGACACATAGGAGACACACCTCACAAATGAGGTGGTGGACGGGTATTTATACCCAACTACAAGGAAGAGCAACTAGCTCTTGTTTCTTAGCTTTTAGCTATTTGTTGGGTCTCGTGACTTTATTTAAGTCACGAGCCTATCACCTAACCTATTACATAATATTATTTCTCTATTTATTACAAGACTTTTATCTCAATAAGATCGTCACTTTTATCATTCCTAACAATCTTCCCCCAAGGGACGATCATTGAGATCTCTCTTTGATTGCATTAATGATCATCATTTTCTTATTCGTAACAAAACGAACGCATTTAACATTTGAGGTATTTGGGATGTTTGGCAGAACATCCGTTATTGGGGCACAAATCTGGTAGGATTTTCATAACGTGTTAAGGTTCGGTGTCATGAGCTTAGGGAAATAATAACTGTTTTGACTTATGAATGTGTTTCATTAGTCGACTATTACTTAAAATCTTGCGGTCCACTATTTTAATTATAAAACCTATGAATTCACTCAACATTATTTGCTGAGATTTTTTGCATGTTTATCTCAGGTCTATTAGGTGTTATCTTTAAAGGAAGTCGCATAGATATATTTTGAAGACTCTATATAATATCACATTCGATAAAACTTTGTTTTGAAAACATTGTGTTTTATTAAAACTGTTGGGACCTCTTTTGTAAACTCTGATGTTTTATAATAAATCGAATGTGTAACCTTTTAAAGCGTCTCATTTAGAGGTCCTTTTCTGTAACTTGTACTTTTTTGCTATGAAGTAGCACCCCCAATTGAATTCCATTGCTATCCGATTTTAGGGGTGTTACATGTGGTAATGGCGGTATCACTCGGCGGTTGTAACATGGGTCTATGTTTGGATGCAAGTTATAGATAAGGGTTTATCAGTGTCATGAGTGTCGACGTTAAGAAGATGTCTTCTAATTAGGCACACGTGAGAGTGATAACACCCGTATGATGTCTTATGAACTGCATACGATTTTTATTTAAACTTTGTTGTAATCTTTAACTCATCAAAATCAGGTGTGAGCAAATGAAGTGAGAAAGAGATCTGCATGACTAAAATGGTTGTAGGTGCAAGAAGATATGACCTAAGAAAAAAAGTGGCTGAAATTCGCCGGTGTTTTTGTGAGGCATCAATTCATTGTGTTTGCATCCATGTCGGGTCTGATTATTAGATTGTGTTTTCCGCTATGGTTGGTTTCAATATGCCAGGACATCACTTTGCTATATTCGAATGGCGTAGTGTTCTTTTGTTAGTGATGATGTTCTCTAATTCTTGAGCAGCCTATGAGTGTCTAAAGCATCAAACGTGATGTCGTACACGCACGTAGGCTGCTCAAGAATAAGAATTGATGTGGAGGTTGTGAAGACTTCACAGGAAGCTTTATAATCACCTAGGTAGAGTACCTAATTGTTATAGTGTAGTAAGGCAAGACTCGGGGGGTTGTTATCGTTCTCTAGGGGAATAGGTTGGGAAGGCTCAAACACGGTTTAACAGAATTCTAAAAGGTTGAGAGAAGGTTCTTTTTGTGTTTTTATATTTTTAAGAAAGTAAGTAAATATCATGGTTTTGAGAGGTTGGTTTGTTTTAGCTAATTAAACTAAATATAATCTAAATTACTAGTGATAACTTTATGATAAAAAGATGTATTTTCCTAATCATATACTACTCCTTAGATTTCTTCCCCTAGATCTGTTGCTTTGTCACACTTGTGATGATCTGTGTAAGTATTTCCTAAGTCATGAACGAATTACACAAACCCGTCGTCTATTTAATATTCCCTTAAGGCAACGCACAAGTAAGGTAGTATGAAGACTATTACAAGGCCCCTAAGAGTATATTAAATGCATGTGAAATATCTAAAGATGGATCAACCATAATAGGGGTAAGGTAGTATAAAGACTGTTACCGATGGTATCCTTTCTACACACTCGCATTTCCCTAAACATCTATGCCAATTTAATATCTTATGACTAGTTTTATAAAGCCTAACGCGCGCATCCATCAACAAGAAGCAACATTAAAAGGATCTACAACCTAAGTTTCATGCAATCATAAGTAAATACAAAGGAGGGTTTAGCCTAGCATGTTATAAAGAAAGCAAGAGCATAAATCAATCAAACAACACATAGACATATTGAATGATTAATGATAAACAATCTTACTTGATTAAAACCTGGATTAAAGGTAGTTATAATAGTGTTTTAAGGCCCTAAAAACGACCTAAAAAGGTGCTAGAATGACTAGGGTTCCTCTCCCAAAAGTTATACAAAGTTACACATACTTAAAACCTTAAAATCAATTTGTATATATAGTAAAAACGATGCGACTGCGTCGTTTGAAGTCGTGACGTCGTCGCCACATGGATGATACTAGATGCTCTTTAAGTCAACCACGTCTTGACGTCATCGCTGGATCTCTGACTCCGTCACGATAAAGAACCTGACGCTGTCATCTCGTTGAATCCTATAGGCTTCATTATGTCAGCTTAATTCTGACATCGTCGTCAAGGTTCTGACGCCGTCGCTTGATCGTCCTAATGACGTCGCAAGGAATTACGACACCGTCTCCACACACTGTACGCCTTTTTCTTTATTGACTTTGGTGTAGAGTTGTAATCTTGTCCGTTTCTTCTTCAAATGAGACCAAGTCATGTGTATTTCCTCGAAATGCCATCCGAGTGCAAAAAACCTGAAAACAATGATTAAGCACATAATCTGGGCATATTTGCATGATTTAGGGGGTTAAATTGGCCCAAAAAAGTATATAAAATGACACCTCATCAAGAATCTACACACGTTAGCTTATAGTCATGCCGTTTGTTATATCAGACCTTCACCAGGCGATGATGAATAACAGTGCTTTAGATGCTTTTCTAAGCCAACTAATTGTTTGAAACTAACGACTGTTGGTTCTTATGTTATTTTGATGCTGATTTGTCCTTTCCAGCGAAACTATTTTCGTATTTGCCATTATTCTTGCATTATGGTGGTTGAAAGACGCCCGTGTTTTGGCGGGCTGTCTTGATAGGGCATCCTTGGCGGGGCAACACTTGATTGTGTTTGTAGCCATGCTGCTATGTTGGAATGTATTTGGATTCTTTTGTTAGGGATGTTGGCTTAACTGTGTTTGTGCGTTTATGAATATGCACTCACAACTAGTTGCTGGAATGCCAATGTTGTTGTTAACTCAGATCTTGGCGGGGCGGCATGGCGTTATGATTGCATTGCCTTCGTCTTATTTGTGTTTTTTCAATCGAACACTGAGGTGTACATTTTGGAATGTGTTCTTTCAATATGAAATGGTTATACCTAGAAGATGATATGACTAAAAAAAGGATGAGTGAGATAGGTATGTCAGCAATTATTGTGGTGAAGGCCCTTATACTGGGAATGGTCTCTTGAATGTGAAACGGGTTGGCCATTATCGTGTGTTTAAATGTAGGAAATGGTTTCTGATTTCAAACACTCTAGGCAATTATTCTAGATTCCAAAATTCATAGGTTGTGTCGCTTTCGTTGTTCTCGAACAACTGCTTAGAGTAGTTGTCGTAGGAGCCGTGTCCTGATTTAAACTACGAAAATACATTTGCAGACGTCGTTTGTTGTTTGTGGGAGATTTAAACACTTTAGGTAGTTATTTGAGATTTTTGGAACTGACAAGTTGTGTTGTTTTTGTTATTCTCAAACAACTGCATAGAGTGGTTACCCGTCGTTTACGGATATTTTGCAAGTGGTGTTTCTACTCCTAGTGTTACTCTTTCTGTTGCAATTTTCGCAGATAATACGGGTTTTTTATACACTAATAGTTGGCACGATGGATTCGTTAAGGATCTGAATTGGTATAATTAATAGAGTGACAGGTCTGTTGTTTTACTCTTAAATTTAGAGCTTGCTTCTTTCTATATGTATCCATCTATATGGATGCTTTCTAATGATATTGTTATGAGTTGTTGTGGTGTTTTCTTCACCACAAAAAATGTTGCCTGTGCAGTTTCTACCATATCATCTACCTTCTCCTAAATACTAGCTGACTTCCACTTTCAATGAGTGCATATATGGTGCATGGTTTGTTGTGTTTTTTGTGTTTTACGTGGCGGTCAAAAAGGTACAGGATATCAGTACGTTGTTTTACCTCTCGCTGAAAAATTTACAGTCGACAGTAAGCTTTGTATTCGTTGTTGACGTTTTATGCATGTGGTTGATTTTGGTCTATTGCTTGGCTAGGCTACCTCTTTGGTATGCAGCGGTGATAGACAGTTTTAATTGGCTAAGCTACCTCTTTGTAATACCAAATACATGTTACTATGAAATGGCGATGATGAATATGAGCGGTCTATTACTTGGCTAGGCTACCTGTTTAGTATGCAGATGTGAGAGACATCCACTTAAGGCTCTTACCTGAGCCAAACGGTTTCACATCAAGCACTTAATCAGATAACTTTATATTGGTTCAACCTCTGAAATGAATGTAAAATGGGTCTACTACTTTTGATCTTTTTTTTTGTTTCGCAGTGGTGTTGCATCATAGTTGACACTTAGTCGTCCGGTGGTGAAGAAGGAAGCTGCTTAGCACAGTGAAGTGGGAAAGACGTCGGAATGAATGAAGTAGACTAATAAGATATTGTATTCCGATCAATAAAAGGCGGAGGTTATTGATACAATATGTCGTATCAAAGCATGGTGTTGTATTGAAGAGAACGTCGTGATTAATAATTTGGTGCAAATTAGTGTTCGCCACGTTCTCTTTCATTTCCCATCATCCTTTGTTTGCACCTTTTGTGTCACGAACATCCGCTTTTTGTTGGTCGAAAAACGAAACGTTAGAAGAAGTATGCGTCGTCTATAAACAAATTCATTTGTTATGTATTACGAATATGTTGTAACTTTATAATCCGTGTTCAATAACAATTTGGAACCGTACGACCCTGCGCCCCGCAGCCGAGCGCGGGCCGAATTATGTGTGATGAGGCTGTCGATTTTGATGTCAAAGATAACGCGTTGCATAACATAAATTTAAAATTGTATCAAAGCATTCGAAACATGATTTATGAATATATGAAGAAAGTTCCCCAGTATTAACTATTCTTTCGTTGGCGATCGCTTCGTTGAAAATAATTAGCGTAAAATCCCGCGCTCCTCAACAGAGCCTACGCCCCGCTGCGGAGCATGGGCTTTAAACCTCGTTAGAGTAATATAGCATCTTAAACAACATTTATCTATTTTTTAATTCACTTAAATATAATGGAAATGTGTTTTTGAATAATTTTATGTATTATAAAAGTTTAGAAAGATATTGAAGTAATTATGAAATTTGCAAAGGTATTGGTGTAATATTATATCTACAGTTGTATTTTTTTATAATATAAAAATTATATGAGTATTTATTCAATTTATAAAGTTATTAAAATTTATGAAAGCTGATAAGTATACCTTTTTAAAATTTAACAACTAAAGTTTTATTAATCACCATCTCATTTTTTTAAAGATTTTTAAACTTGACCCATGTCTTTTAATACATTTTATAAATTGAAAATTTAATAGTTTGATCAAATTAAGCTTTGATTTTGACTAATATTGCCCGTTATTGTAATGTGTCAAAATAAAGTAACATGATTGGTCCAATTTCTATAAATACATGATTTTAATACATATAATTATAGTAAATGAGTTTTAATAAGGTATTTATTAATATAAGTGAGTTCATATTTGAAAACGCTTTTTAGTTAAGGTAAGCTTAAATAACACCCATAGAGACATACATATATACAGATAAGATACTTTGTTAAAAGATATATTCAAAGGAATTGAATAATAATTAGTTTAGTTTCATTTAGCCGGGGAAAACTTGCTTTTGTAAAGATTGAATCGATTTGAAAAATGAGTGAGATGATCTTACAAGCTAGCATCTCACACCTAGATATATTTGACCATTAAATTGTCAAAATAGAACAAAATACCACATAGTTGACATTTTATGTTGATCAACTAATAATCACTTCGTACTGTTGCATTTCTAGACATGTATATCTAATCATGTACAAATTTATAACGATCATTTTGACTTTCTATGTTTATTTTAATTGTAAATAACGTATTCATGATCTATTTGTGCACCTTATGACTCTAGTTAAGACTGGTAGAAGGAATTCACTGACCTAATTTATAAACACGCAATATCATATGTTGATCTCAAAATATAAAAAGTTAAGATAGCTTAAAACTTTTTCAAAGCTGTTTGGAAAGATGCAAATTTAAATAACAAACATTTTTACCACTCTGGTGTTTATACCATTAATTTTTGATGATTTCACATATGTATATATGTATGAAATCTGTACTTTATTGTTATTTTTGACTAACAATAAGGTATTTTTATTTTGCCGTTTTTGACAGTCAACCTTGGTAAAATATATATATTTCCAAGCATGCAGGTCGTATTTTATTGTTCTACTGTAAAAAATTATTTAATTTTAACTTTCTAATTTTGACTGTATTTTTTTAATCTTCAACATTCAAAGGTTGGAATGTAACGTATTACGTTGACATCTCAGGGTTCATCAACAGAACCCTCAGGTTTTACTGTATACAATATTGATTAAGTCACGTGGCACTATATAGCTAATCTGGTTTCAAATAAATACATCATGCCATTGCTCATATACAGGTTGTTTTATTAATGCTTATCTTGACTTTCTAAATTCAAAGTTTTCTTGAATTTGTCTAGCATGTGCATTATTAAATTTAAAAAACAACGACCAAACGTACCTAGCTATTACTTAATTAACGACATATGACCTAACACAAAAAAAGGGTTAAACATCATATATTCGTCTGTTTAATTCTTCCTACAGCCAAAGCAATGAGTTAAAACTGAGGCAATGATTGCAGTGATATTCAAGTGAAGACGAATTGAATGACGTTACGCAAGTGGTGGCTCAAGGGTAAAGCAAATAAAGCTAGGGCTTTAGGCCCTCGAATTTTTTAAGGCCTCGAATTTTCTACGACTTTGTATACATATAAAGTTAGTCACACATTTTTTTGCGGTCATCTATCAAGATCCGATTATTTAAGACCCGAATTAGCCAATAAATGTTAAATAATCAAAATTTTGGGCCTCTTTTGTTTATAATTTTTATTTTCAACCCTACGAGTTGTAGAACTTTAAGCCGAAATGCATTAAGTATATAAAAGACCTATATTTGAATGAAAAAGCAAAGGTTAAATTAAGCTATGTGACAACAACAATTTAATCATTTACATTGACAAATCGACGTTTATTTTTTCACAAGCACAAACATACTTTCATTGACTTTCTCTCATCTACTCATGTATCATTTTTAAATCAAAAGTTACTTTTAAGCATGCTTTAGTTATCGCTAAAGAAATGGCTAAAAAATGAATGAAAGATGAAAATTTGAAAGGAAAACAAGCTATTTGTAAGAACTGAAAATATGATGATGATGTTGACAAACAAACTGTAAAAAAAAGCGAAGAGATTTATTTTTGAAACTAAGAGTTTTGATAAAAATTATACATGTAAAAAATGCTACACCGATTAATATACTTAATCAAGTTATAAATCTAAACTCTTTCCGTAATACTTATATGACGTATAGACTAGTGTTAACCATTTCGGTAACATTTTTTTAGCAGAAAGAAGTATTATTAAACTAAAGTTATTTATAACTTATTTTACGATCGAAAGTATCACCAAAGTATTTGATTTATTGGCTCATTTATCAATTTAAAATAAAATATTATACAATATTGATTTCCAAAAATTAATTAAGATTTCACATAAAAATCTTAAAAAATAACTTTAAAAATAAATGATTTTTCGACAAATAACTTTGATAGAAAAATCGGCGTCTTAAGGCTTTGCTTTAAGCATCTAAAAAAGTTGAGCTGCCCCTACAAATGAATGAAAACATATGAGATTAAACAATAAGTACAGGTGTAGGAACTATAATATGCTCTGAGACATTCTTTGCGTATAAGATTGTGTTGAGAACATGCAACTTGGAAAAGTCATTAGATCATGTATATTTTGATCACTTGCAAATAGACAAAATACAAAATTTCTTTTTGGTGGTAAACCGAAGTCGTGAGGATTTAAAATAGCATAGAATATGACGACTAAGGGTGATCACGGTCCGAAAACCAAACCGAACGGACCAAGATCGGATCGGACCGAAATCGAATCTGAACAAAAACAAACAGCACATTAGTTATCTCACGACCTATATAGGGCCATTACTTTCCCTCCAAAGTGACAACTAACAACCATTAACCTTCTCTCTATCTTACCTCTTATCACCCCCCCCCCTCCTCAACTATTTCTAATCCTCCCCCATCAAACACCACAAAAAAACAAACAAAAACCACCAACATACAATATAATCTCTTATTCATAACACTAAATCCTCTAAACACTATTAAATAATCAATAATACATATCAAAATCCTTCCACACCACCCCCAACCCACTTCCTCCCACACTTTTTCCTTAATAATAACCCTAATAAACCTCTTCAACACCACCAAATATATCCAAAATAAATTTATCACCCAAACCCAAACCCACAACACTAAACCTAAAACACAATCCACCAACCAACCCCTTCAAACTCAAAACTCTCTCCCCTTCAAACCCCAATCTTCCCCATAAACTAAAACTAAATTTCCTTTCCACATTACCCCTCAAATCAATAATCAATCCAACAATAAAATAACACCCTACCCCTAATTACCCCACCCACACTCCCCCCAAAACCCCAAAAACCTACAATAACAAACTATACCCCATAAAAAAAAAACCCCAACGCCCCCACCCATTTATACCTACCATGTTTAGTGATCACTCCGTGTCCCACCCTACCCTCCTGTCGAACCTTTACTGTGTAGTACTCCCCCGCTCACTATTGTAGCAAATAACGTGCCCATAAGAGTAAGTATTATATATGCCTCTACCACATAGTATCTAACATCTCGCACCTACTAACTGTGTCCCCTGTAACTATGAGACTTAACACTCTAAACAACCCCAACACAATTAAATCAATAATTATAATTATAAAGTGTGTATGTAGATTATACTACTAATAAACATGTCTACGTGAAATTGTGATACTGATGTTGAGAGAATAATGAGAAAAGAAGATATACCACTCCATTCCTTCCATCTAAAACTATCAGTCTTGCGATTATCTAGAATTGGTATTTCACAAAACTCAATTATATTAATTAAAACTGCCAAGTTTGCTTTAATATATTCTACTAAATTCAAAATAACAATATATAATAATAATATAATAAATTTATTTAATAGAAACATCTCGTGGGAATCGCGCTCTAAACCTAAAGGTGTAAGAGTTTATCGCTTCGTAGGATAGAATAAATATAGAGAGTCTTAATATGAGAAGCGAGTTGTTAGAGGATCCAAGTAATGATGTAAGAACTTCTGTGTTGTGCTATAGTAATGTTTGTTCTCTTGTCTATACTTGCAGAGAGTGTAAGTTGTTTGTGTACTAGAAGTGGAGAAAGATATGTTAGATTTATACTTCGTAGTATTGTGTAGTATCTTGTAATGTTGGTTAAAGTGTCAGAATCTAGTATTTACGAATCGTGTGTGTTTGCACTTTTAAAGTTCTAAATCAACATATTCAGGCGAGAGTAGAGGAGAAAGACCCAGCTTGTTATGTAGTATCTGGGTTATGGCTGATAGACATAGTTGATTTGTTTGTCATTTTGAGACGGCGTGAAAATATGATGTAGTATGAATTGTTGTAAGATAGCTCTGTGTAGATCAAGAGTGTAGCTTATACTTGTTTAGGGATGTCTATGTGTACTAACAGAGATGTGCTAGATACAAGAAATGTGTGAGGTGTTTGTTGTTATCTAGATATGTGCCAATAAGTACGACTCGTGATCCCAATAGATACAATAACGATGAGACATGTTTGTAGGATGATCATTATAAATAGTACATAAAGGCTCGCAAGATCGCAAGGGAGCGTATAAGCCGTAGAGGCACTAGATCATCAAAAATATTCGCCTTGGAAGAAGGGAACAACGCCAAAATATCGTCTTATTCATCGAAAAGACCAAATGAACACCATTGACCATAACCACAACCCCTTCTAATAATCTTTTTATGCTTAAGAAGAGCTGCCGTTAAATTGTTATTCCAAGACAATCCACTCATCTCAAAAGAATCCTAAGCTCTCCATGTAACTCACATTCCCACAAATACAAACCCTCCGAAAATAGCTCTAACTAACACTACCAATTAAAGAACAAAAGTTTCGAAGATTCAACACCGTCTCGCATAGAGGACATAGAATAGAAGGGACTATCTTACCTCTACGTGAAATGTTCCACCGAGTCACAGGTAAACAATTTATACTCGCACCTTCCAAGCTTTGTGACATTGACATTGAATAGGGCTCTTACTTCTTTAAAATCCTCTTGTTTTGGAAGAAATATTGGTAATATATTGTTTGTCAATATACCTTCGAGCCGAAGCAACTGAAAATTCCCCCGACTTCCATTTTAAATCCCACGACACTATCCTCCGATGGACTTAAACATCACTCCCATCCAAACTGTCAATAAGATGAATCCCAATGTTCGGTTCAATGCCACTACGCGGCATCCTAAAGCAAAGAGGAAGATAAGAAGTTTCTAGCTACAAATTTGAATGCTACCGAAATGTGCTTGTTTACCTCTCCAGCGCAATAAATGAGTGGAAAATACCTTCTTTCTATCGGCTGCTCCCCCCTCCACCGCTCCTTCCAAAAAGAAGTATTCGACCCATATTCCCTATCTTCTTATGCATCATACTTATATAAGATCATTCCTCTGAGAAGCTAACCTATCCATTTATTTTACATAATAGCGCACCAAATCGACGTATGTCCGACCATTCCCAGCTTACCATCTACCATCAAATCAATGTATATGCATGGAATGACACCTAACACATAACGAGTCCACTTTGATAAAAAATCGCCCAAACCACCATTTTAAACTTAACGCTCTATTAGCGACGAATAAATCTAGTACACCATGACCTCCTTTCTCCTTTGCGTACACAGACTTGTATTCCAACTAAACCCTAATTGACCTTTTAATATCAAGTCATTGCCATTAATAAGTGACACCGGAATTGATTCCCATACGTTGTAGAACCAAAATTGAACCTTAAAAAATGAGACATATGATAAATAGGGCATGAACCAAGAAAAACCGCTTTAAGAAAGAAGAGTGAGACCCCTTACCATCACAATTAGACAAAAGGTTTTCATCTTCCATTGAAAGTCGATCACCATTTGTCGATAACCTCATCCCATGATTTAATCCGAGACATACATCCCCCTACTTTCGAGCCAAGAAAAGAAAACGGAGTATTAAGAATGCCACAACCAATATGTCTCGTAACTTCTTCGACCTTCTCTATCGAAACCGCTAACCCCATGAGTTTACTTTTACTAAGATTAATACTTAGACCCGAAGCCCGTTCAAAAACTCTTTTCATATTACATTTAAGTATCAATATTCCGCTTACTCCATTTGACCAGAATATAGGGCATCCTGTCCGCATAAATCATATGAGATAAAGTATAGAAGAGTTAATCTTGCATACCATTAAACATACCCGCATCCTACACTCCTTTTAAAGGGACAAATGAAGGACTCTCCATAACCAATATATATAAATATAAGTAACGGAGAATAGGGATCACCTTGTTTTAAGCCTTTATAAAATTGAAATTCCTCCGTCGTTACCTTCCATTTACTTAAAGAACACGAACCACGAGAAGATCGAAGGCCATTCTTTGTATACCAACCACACCATTTATTTAGACCAAAGCCTAAACGATTTTTAAAACGTCTCCTAGAAATCATCACGAACGGAATCATATGCCTTTTTCAAATTCAATCTTGAAAATAACGTTTGTTTTTTTTTTCGCTTTTACTCCAATGAACGAACCTCGTTGAGAGATGAGCGGACGTCTAGAATTTGTATATCGCCACAAAAGCCGATTGACCTCAATAACTTAAGTCACCCTAACACTATCCAACAAGCCGAATTAGCCAAAATTTTCGCAATAATTTTATATAAGCTCCCTATAAGACTAATTGGACGAAAGTCCTTAACCAATTTAGCATCCGGAATCTTAGGGATCAAAGCAATAAACGACGCATTACAACCTTTAGGAAAATACAGGAAAAAACTACCGGAAGTCAAAAAATGTTGAACAGCCGCAGCCACTACCTATCCTTTTTCAATTAAGACCAATATCTTCTATAATGAAACCAAAGTAACTCCATCCGGGTCCCGGAGATTTATCAATCCCACAATTCCCAACAACGCACGTTAATCTCTTGGTACGAAATTAACTTCCAAATTATTTTTTTTAGTCACTAATTGTACGAGGGAAATTCAATATTGATCACTGGACGAATACGCACGAGGCTGCTTGAAATCGAGTACTAAAATGCGGGATCCAAGTACTCCTTTTTATCCATAGCCGGATTATCGATCCACATACCATCTGTTTCAAGCTCCAACGTTTACCGATAACTAAGATAAGTACATGTTTCGCCATGTAATTTAGCTCTTCTTAAAACGTTTTATTGCGTAAGTTTTCATTTGGAAGAAGTTTCAGGATTTAAGCCAGGTAAAACTGACTACAACGTTTTGCGGTCTCATTAGGAAACCCCTTAAAGCTGTAGCTATAAACTTAGGCCTGTAAAAAGATTTGGAATCGAATTCGGATTTGATTTAGAATAAAAGAAAATGAAGTAAGAAGGAAAAATAATATTTTATTTTAATAATTGATAAATAAATAATTGGAGAGAAAATGAGACACTTTTGTATTTTAATAGTTAATTTATATACTCCTTCCATCTCAAAACTATTGTTCCATATTAACTTTTTAAGTCTTTTTTTTGCAAATTTGATCTTAAATTTTTTTGTTTATGTTATATAATACTTTTTGCAAAATTTATCAATTAATTGGTTTTTAAATATATTTTTATTATTATAATTTTCATCAAGTATTATATAACACAAACAAAAATATTTAATTTCAAAGTTAGAAAAAAAGACTTTAAAAGTCAATAAAGGACAATAGTTTTGAAACGAAAAAAGTATAAATTGTGCGGGGAGATATAAATATAGGATCCATTATTAGTTTGAATTTGCAAAAGTCATCATGCCACCCATGAATCAATCTTTCATTCTCTAACCCATTTTTATTGCAAAACTTAACCAAACAATTATCGAAACCATTATTTGAACCCAAAAGTCATAAACCAAACTACTCCTTATAGATTTGGAAATATACTTGTTGTTTTCTTGAGAAACACAAAAGGTTTTGCGATCTTCCCCAAATTAGATTGTATTGGGATACCTAAGATGGCGTTTAGTTTGTAAATTTGAAATTTCGAAATTTTAAATTATAAGAAATTTAAATTCTTGAGAATTTAAAATTCCGGAATTTAAAATAACTTCGTATTTTGGTTGACGAATAGAGGTCTCAAAAACCCCATCCCGACCCCGATTAAGCTTATTCGGGTCGGGTTACTCAAGTCAAAAAATATTATTCGGGTTATTCGGGTCAACCTGAGTAATCCGAATACTAAATAGGGTCATGTATCGGGTTGAAAATTTTTGATAACTCGAGTTCGGGTCGACCCGAATAAATATTTTTTTATTATTTAATATAAATTTTATAATTATTCTATTTAAACGAGTAAAAAATCATGTTTATTACATTTTACTCATATTCGGGTTGACCCGAACCCAAACGGACCCGACCCGAGTTCACTCGACCCGAATTGACACGAACCCGACTAACCTGAATTCAAATAGGGTCAGGTTCAGGTATGAAATATTTAACCTTGACTCGACTTTGACCTGAACTCGAACAACCCCACACCTGACTAACACCCCTAGTGACGGATTTCTTTTTATTTAAATAATACAACAAGAAAAAAAGTTTATAAAAAAAATTCCAAGTAAATTAAATTTCCTCACTTTTAGGAGGCATTCTAATTCTTTTCATTTTGGCAATTCGTGAAATTTAAATTCCTTCATGTAAGATATCAAACGAAATATTTGAAGAAAATTAAAATGTAAAAGCCATAAAATACCCTCAATATATACCTCAACCAAACGCACTCACTCTTTTATAGGTATATATAAAATTTAATCATAAGCGTTAGTGGACATTTTTATAGCTAAAAACTATTTTTTAACCTTCTCCATAGACGAGGTATTTTAAATAATATTTTTTAGTTTAGTTATGTAAATTTTTGTTATGCTTATATCGTTATACTATATGTGCTCGCATGAGGTTTTATATAAATTTTCATTATATATGTATTAATATTGATTAATTTGTTGTATGTATTTTTATTGGATGAAAGATTTTACTTTATTTAAATGATATGTTTTTGAGATTAATATTGTTTAAATTTATCTATTGCCATTATGTTCAAGACATTTATGCGTCTTGTTGTTCCCTTGTAATCTGATAATACCTTATTAAGATTAAGTTTAACCACATTCCATTGCAACTAATATAAGTTTTAACCTTTTAATGCATAAATATTTAAAGGGAAAATGTTACTAAATAGTAACGAAGTTTGATGATTGTTCAAATTAAGTCACTCAAACTTTAAACTAATCACAAAAACTATCCAAGTTTCAATACTGTTCCATTATTGTGTAATTGTTCAAAAAAACTAGCGTTAAGGTATTCATATGTGCATTATTTGGTTGTACCTTAACAATAAATACTCACCCTTTGCATTTCACTAACCCCAACCAACTTATGAAGTCCTTGCTTGATTTGAAAATAAGTTCAAAGACTTGCACTTATAAAGAATATGCAAAACACGGGGTTAGATTTGTAACTATTTGAGAGACTCGTCCCTGCAATATTTGAAGAGTTGAAGACCCAGCTATAAAAGAAGGAAAGTCATAGATGAGTCTCATAACTCATCTCCAATTTTCTCACACTTTCTCTCTCGATAATTCTTACTCTCTCTCTCTCTCTCTAAAGTCTGTAACACTAGTTTGATCATCTTGATCACCTAATTTTTGATTATATTTTGTAATAGAACTATTATCATTTAGATAATAGATCTATACATGAATAGCACTGATGAATTTAGTTGATTTAGTTAACTGATTGAGATCAGTCTTGTTATTGATAAAATTGAGATTTAATAAAGGTAGAAAATTGTTTTGATTGTGTTTTTCTACATGGTATAAGAGCAAGGTGTTCTAACCTTGCTTTAATTGTTTTTTTTTGAAAAATTAAGGGCCGTTTAGTTGATAAATTTTTTTTCCTATTTTTTCGTGGTTTTTTTCTCTAGAGAAGAGTTGAGAATTATGAAACCCCGTTTAGATTGAGTTATATTTTTTTCTTTTCTTAAAAAAATGAAAAGATGTTTAGATGAAGTTATTTTCAATTATTTTTCTTTTCATAGTCAACTTTTATTCATATTGGATCTTTGCACGTTTTCATACGTTTAATACCTTTTTACGTTTTTAATCGTTTTTATCCGTTTTTATACGTTTTTATACGTATTTATCCATTTTTTATGTTTTCATCCAATTTAGTTCATTTTTATCTGTTTTTATATGTTTTCATCCATTTTAATCCATTATTATATGTTTTCATCCGTTTCATCCGTTTTTATATGTTTTCATCCATTTTATACGTATTTATCCGTTTTTTATTCATTTTCATCCGCATTCATTCGTTTTTATCCGTCTTATACGTTTCTACCGTTTTATACGTTTTCATTTATTTTTATCCTTTCATCCGTTTTTATCTGTTTTATCCATTTTATCCGTTTTCATCCGTTTTTGTTCGTTTTGTTCGTTTTGTTCGTTTTCGTCTGTTTTCAAACGTTTTCAAACGTTTTTGACGTTTTATACGTTTTCATCCATTTCTATCCGTTTTATACGATTTCATCCGTTTTGTACGTTTTCATCCGTTTTGATACGTTATTTTACGTTTTTCATCCGTTTTTGTACGATTTTGTATGTTCTTGTATGTTTTATACGTTTTTGTACGGATAAAAATTACAAAAACTTTCAAAAAAGTAAAAAGTCATACGAAACAGATGAATACGAATGAAAACGTATAAAACGTGAACAAACATACAAAACGGATGAAGACAGACGAAAACATTCAAAAATGTACGAAAACGTAAAAAAACGTACGAAAACGCAAAAAAAAAGACTTAAACAAAACGTCCAAAAGCGTTTAAAACGAACAAAAACATTAAAAAACGTACAAAATCAGACAAAAACGTAAAAAATGTATGAGAGCGTTAAAACGTACAAAAACGGATGAAAACGTTAAAAATGTACAGAAACGCAATAAAAACGTACAGAAACGCAATAAAAACATACGAAAGTGAACAAAAACAGAC
>BQNB010132160.1:3235-18673 GCA_026074375.1 Tanacetum coccineum | reverse complement strand
GCAGTTTTTGTCTGTTTTTGGTCATTTAAGCTCGTTTTTAGAGGTAAAAGATATGTGTAATTAAGCACTTATCAGCCACGACAGTTAAGCTTAGGAGAGGATGTAAGCAACGGAAAATCTCCACTCTTTGTCAGTCAGGTCTGTTGCGACTCCGTCTCCGACTCCAGCTTTGATTACAAGACCATCTTCGCCAACTTGGCTTAAACAACCAAGTGAAGATGCAGTCTCATGTGTGAGAATGAGGGGTGGCTTAGAAGGTGAAATAAGCAATCTCAAACGCTCGCGTAAACTGCATTTATTTTTATGTTGAGGTAAAGTAAACATTTTGTGATAAAGAATTGGAATATTTCTTCTTTTTGTGTTAATTTCACGTACTCACATGCTTTAGTGTATTTATCCCTACCCATGCCCAATTTGACATTGTAGGTTGAGAGTAGATACTTCGCAATTGAATCATTCAACAACCAAGTCGTCGTGAAATATTTTGTTAGATTATATAACAACCCACAATTTTCATAAATGTAAATATCCATCTATTAAGTTAGATGATGTACAATCTATCAGTTATATATGAACTCACCTTTTTCAGGGAAATTTTTCGCTTTATTACATTACATTACTTACTTTGCCAATATCTCAATATGCAACATTTCTTGCATGACTAAAGTTAACGGGCTCATGCAACCTACATATGATAATCCTATCTTCATATATGTCAAGCAAACATCATAACATGTAAAGTTAATATCATAATATCATTATTACAAGGTACATTATTCCTATAAGGTACCATTTGCAACATCATATCAAAACGGACTTTAAACCATTATCGGATGCCCTAAACCCTAATCTCATGGAAGGGTTAACCCCTAAAGTGAATGCACAAGCTACTAAAGCATATGTACAAGCAATATAACATCTCATTTAAAATATAAAATCCCTTCAACTCAAAGTACAAATCTCTAAAAGCTCAATATACAAGTCATTAAGCATGATCTCTAAAATAGCCGTTTTACCTCCGTTTTCATTCTAATTTCTTCACCACCACTTAAGCAAGCTACTACACTCATTTTACAAGGTGTAAACCCTAATTATTCAATTCATAAGCTTTCATACATCTTTTTATACTCAAAACCCTAATTCAAAACCCTAAACCCTAAAAACCGAGCTAGTTTCTGAACCATGACTCGTTTCTTTGTTTTTATCCATTGTGAACCTAAACCAATACTTAAATAAGTTATAATAACATAAATTACAACATTATCAATCATAATCCATTATTATTTCATCATTCTACTTCAACTATACAAGAAACAAATCCAGAAAACCCTAATTGTACCCTAATTGTGATTTTGACCCATTTTCAGACCATCTCATTCTCAAGTAAGCAACCAAGAGTCATTGTAAACCCATAAAATGAGTTTACAAACCTTTATCTATCATTAACCATCCTTTCTTCAACAATGTACGAGAATTACAAAGCTAGAAAACCCTAAAAGCCTTATATGAACCCTAATTCCAAGCTACGGCTTATTCTTTCAATTTCAATCTATTTTAACTTAAACCAATTGCTAATCTTTGCTAATCCTTCCTATATCAGACCTTGGCTACATATATTAACTATCCTTAATCATTTATACACGAAATAAAGGCTTGAAAACTTGTGAAAACCTAGTCGAACCCTAAAACAGACCCGAACCCTTTCATACTCAATTTTGACCCATTTTAAACCATTCCAAGTGCAAATAACTTATGTAAACCTCTTCTAGAAACCCTCAAGTTGCTTACCCAGCTGGTTAGACCATCTCTTGGTCAAATATGAGAGCACATGGTCTCTCTTTTTGCTTACTTCAGTCGCGGCATCAAAAGGGACAACCACCTCACCAAAGCTAGTTTCCTAGACTTCCACACATCATTTTCTAGCTTTAACACCTCCCGAACTAGACCCTCTATGTGTCAAGACCAGATCATGAAGCTTTCTTACTCATTATACCTTCAAATGGGTATAAATAGGACTCCTATGTAAGGCGTAAACGAAGCTAAAAGAAAAGTTCGATTCCGACCCGTTTTTTCTAATACCTATAAGCTCAAGACCAGTTTCGCTAAAGCTTTATAATCTGTAATTCATACCTTAATAATGGTTTTCATATTATCATGCTTAAAATCATAATATAAAGCTTTGAACTCAAAAAAAAACTATCTATGTGTTATACCTTTTTGATACCAAATAAAAACAAAACGACATCTACCGAACCCTAATTCATGTTTTTACTAACTATAATCTAAGCTTGTAAACTATTGTTATAACTATCCCAATAAGAGCTTAACTAAACATTAAAATAAGACTTTGATTAAGTCATAAAGAATTTGAAGCTAAAAACCCGCAGCGTTTCATTTAAAAACCCTAATATGACGCCGTATTAATTTCTAGCTTAACGAATCCGTTAATTTAACTTAGCGTTAGTTAAATCTTCATATTTTTAGTTTATTAACCTTATAAATGCTATTGAAATGTAAAAATAATCTTGCATGCAATTTTTAGACATGTTTTGTAATTATAATCCATGCAAAGGTATATATCGTAATTTTCAGGAAACTTATAACTAAAGACCTAAAAGTGGCATTTTATATAAGTTATAACACAAGGGTCTATTATTTCACTTTTTAAAAGTACAAGGTTTACTTGGTATATCTTTAAACTTGGGGACCAAAGTCTTAATGCAAACTCCAAGGTATATTCTGCCACTTTTCAAACTCAATGGTGCTAACAATGTAACATTTTGAAAAAGTATAAAAACACATTCAAAACATTACCAGACATAACTTTAATTAATGCTTGACGTGCTTAACATTTCCAAATATTGAATAAAATGCTTAAAACTGCTTATGTTATAACTATTATATCATTCATCATCAATGTGCTTTCAAAAATCATGTCCCGGATTCATATCATACCACAATACTGAGGAGCTTCATATTAAGAGTTACATCTTGGTATTTACTTCTGACTGAGTTGTTGGGTTTACAATTTACAGTGCGCGCTAGCTCCTTAAACGTTTACTGAATGACTTCTGAATATGATGGCCCGAAACGGTGTTTTGATAATCCTTTATATCAAAATCAACATCAATATACAAAAATTAAATATTCAAATTCAAACTAATACTTAACATAATCACAGGTTGCCTGTGACGAAAGCCGTTACTTTTCATTTCAATACGATTTGCTGATCAATTTCCATATACCTTTCAAGTGAGTTCAACCTCGCATTTCAATCTTTTTTATACACCTCGCGAGGGGGATACATCATCTATAAACAATGATGCAATTATTTCTGTATGGAACTATTTTAATTTACTATTGCCTAAGTAACTTCTTTGCCTTTAAGTCCCCATTAATTCATGAAACCGTTAATTACTCTCCGTAGTAAGCGGCGAAGATTAATAATTCTATTTGGGATGGACACCACGTTGGTGTACCCAGTTACGGAAACCAATTGCACATCAATTAGAAAACTACGCGGGTATTTTGGCAAAAGGTACCCTCAGGGGCTAAAACATGGCGTCGGACGCATGAATTACCCTAAGGCTTCAATTCATGAGCTCAATGGCAATAATAAATATGTTTTCAATACTGGGTGTCGTATCAACGTAACCCAAATAACGCAATTTGCATACAAATTATATTACTTAATAAACCTATGGATACACTCAACATTTTGTTGTTGACTTTTAGCTTGTTTTAATCTCATAGGGACTAATTGCAAATGGGCACGAGTGGCGAGGACAAATGAAGATGGGAAAAACCGTTATTCAAGCAAGTAGCAGGAACTATGAGATTGAGTATAACATAGATTTTATGGGGAACGACTCTCGTAATGGTAAAAACTCTGAAGAAATAATGAATGATAAAACATAATTTAAAAAACAGACTCTTAGTTGATTCGTTTTTCTTCTATGATTATGACTTGTGTGTACCTTGGAAGTAATACCTCTAGATTAGCTTCCGCTGCTATATGTAAAAATGGGGGTGTTACATGAGCTGAATATGAAAAGGAGGGGTAAAAAGAAAAAAGGAAAAAGTTTGGGGGGGGGGGGGGGGGGTGGGGGGGGGGGGGGGGGGGGGGGGGGGGGGGGGGGGGGGGGGGGGGGGGGGGTGGGGGGTGTGGGGTGTGGGGGGGGGGGTGGGGGGGGGGGGTGTTGGGGGTTTGTGGGGGGTTTTGGGTGGGGGGGGGTTAGGGGAAATGAGGATGTGGGATGAGATGGGTTATAAAAATGGTTGGTATGTAATTGCAGCGGAAGCTATTCTAGGGTTTTACTTCAAGGTACAACAGTCATATTAATAGAAAACGAAATTCAAAAAGGAGTCGTTTTTTAAAATAGTATCATTCATATAATTCATCAGAGTTTTACATACGAGAGGTTCCCAAAATCTATACAATTAAAGTTTGAAATGAAACGGTTTTTTCCATCTTCATGTCCTCGCCACTAGCCGTGGCCATTAGATACCTGAGATAAAACAAGTCTAAAAGTCATACACTAATGGGAGGTGTTGCATGTGGTGGTAGAATATAATGTTGGTTTGACTTATGCGATATTTGGGTTAGCGTTGATACCCCACACCGTATTTAAAACAATATTTATTATATTGCCATTAGCTCATTAATCTGAGCTTATGTATGGTGATATGTTTAAGCCTCCTCGTACCTTTGGGCCAAAAACCCGGCGAGATTTCTAGATGAAGCAATTGTGTTACACGTAACAGGGTACAGGCCAACGTGGAGTCCAACCCAAATAGATCTATTCACATCATCGCGCTATACTACGGAGAGGATTAAACGTTCATGATTATGGGACTTAAAGTGCCCCAAAGCTATTTACTTAGGCAATAGTAAATTGAAATAGCATACAGAAATAATTGCATTCATGTTTATAGCATGTATCCCCCTCGCGGGTTTATAAAAAGATTGAAAAGCGAGGCTATGAACTCACTTGATAAGTTTTTGGGGTATGTGTGTGAATTCAGTATAATGAAATGAAAGTCAGGCTTCGTCACAGGCAACCTGTGAATATATTTAAGAGATAATATGTTTTTGGATAATATGTAATTTTTGAATATGGATGTTGATTTTGATATAAAGATATCATAACACCGTTCGGCCAGCATAATTCGAGAAGTCATTCAGTAAACGTTTAAGGAGCTAGTGGCACTTAAAATGTAAACCCAAACAACTTCAGTCAGAAGCGTAATACCAAGAGGAAACTCCTTATATGAAGCTCCCTAGTTATTGTGGTATGATATGAAATCCGGGACCATTGATTTTTGAAAACACATTGATGCATGAATGAAATAATATGTGTTAATAACATAAGCAGTTTTAAGCATTTTATTCCATATCTGGAAATGTTAAGCACGTCAAGCATTAATTAAAGTTATGTCTGGTAATGTTTTGAATGTGTTTTTATACTTTTTCAAAATGTTACATTTTAGACCCTTGAGTTTGAAAAGTGGCAGAATATACCCTTGGAATTTGCACTGTTTTACGACTTTGGTCCCTCAAGTTAAAAAGATATACCAAAGTAAACCTTGTACTTAAAAAGTATGAACTAAATAGACCCTTGTATTATAACTTAGTAATAAGAATGACACATTTAGTCATTTAGATATAAGTTTTGAAAAGTTACGATATAAAATACCCCTTTCATGGAGTTATACATTACAAAACATGTCTAAAATTGGCCATGCAAGTTATTTTTAAGCATTGTCAATTAGACATTTATAAGTTATAATAAACTAAAAGATGAAGATTTAAATAACTAACTGCAATTAAATTAACGAATCGTTAAGCTAGAAAATAAAACGGGTCCATAATGGGGTTTTAAAATGGAAAACGCGCGGTTTTAAGTCTCACAATCTTCATGACTTATCAAAGTACTTATTTTTAATGTTTTATATACGCATATGGCTGATAGAGTTATAACAATAGTTTGACAAGCATTAGATTATAGAATTAAGTAAAAACATGAAATTAGGGTTTCGGGTGTACGGTTTGGATAAAAAAGTATAACACATAGGTTTTTGAGTGTAAAATGAGTATAGATTAGGTGGTTGTTAGATTGTGTAGTGGTTATGGTTTTGGGGTGGTATTTAGTAGTGTTGATTAGATGTTTACTGTGTCTTGTGATTATAGCTTTGAAACGGGTAGTATCGGGGATACAGTTTAGCTTCGTACGCCTAAATAACGACTCCGGGCTTCGTTTCTTGTTGTCTTTTGCTTCCTTTCTGTACTGAGCCTTCTTAAAATCAACTTAGGATCTAATTAGAGCAAAGATAATCTTCTATGAACTGGTTATAGGAGGAGAGTAAGTGGGGATGAAGAAAAATGAATGGTTTAGGGTTGCCTAATTATAGGTAAAATGAACCCTTAAGCATCAAGGAAACTTGTGATGATCTGGTTAGAGACACATAAGATACCTAGATGGATGGAGTGAGGCGGGGCATGTAGGATGTGTTGGTTAAGCTAGAAACTAGCTTGGATGAGGTGTTTACCCCATTGCATGCCGCGGCTAAACAAGAAGAGAAAGGAAGACCATGTGCCATTTTTAAATTATATAAGGTAAAGATATTTATGTAAGGTGCTTGTAAGCTGCTTAGGAATGAAGTAGCTTAGTCATGGAGGTGCTTGATTGTAAAAATATTGGTGAAAATGGGTCAAAATGAAAGAAAGGTGTATACGGGGGGCTTATTAGGGTTCGGGTTAAGTTTTCTGGCTTGTAATTTGTATACATTTGATTAGGAATGATAGGTTACTGATCCTAGAACTTATATTAAGGATATATCAAAATTTGATAGGTGGTTTGGGTTAAAATGGGTAGAAAATGAGTATACGGGACAAATTATACAATTAGGGCACAATTAGGGTTTTCTACTTTGTGGTTTCTCAGATTTGTTTTACGTACAATTGAAATAAGATAATGAAGTAATGATGAAATAATGATGTAATAGGATTGACATGATTGTAAAATAAGTTATTATAACTTATTTGAGTGTTGGTTTGGGTTTATAATCAAGAAATGGGTCATGGTTTAGAAACTAGCTCAGTTTTAGGGTTTAGGGTTTTGAATTAGGGTTTTAAGTACAAAAAGATGTATGAAAGCTTATGAATAGAATATTTAGGGTTTATACATTGTATAATAAGTGTAGTATCTTGTACACAAGTGATGGTGAAGAAATGAGAATGAAAACAGAGGTAAAACGGCTATTTTGGAGATCATGCTTAATGACTTGTATATTGAGCTTTTAGAGACTTGTACTTTGACTTGAAGAGATTTTATATTTCAAATGAGGTGTTATATTACTTGTACATATACTTTAGTAGCTTGTGCATTCACTTTAGATATTAATCTTTCATGAATTTAGGGTTTAGAGGCATACAATAATGGTTTAAAGCCCGTTTTGATACAACGTTGTAAATGATACGTTATTTGAGTAATGTACTTTGTAAAAATGATATTATGATATTGACTTGAAATATTATGATGTTTGCTTGACATATATGAAGATAGGATTGCCAAAGATAGGTTGCATGAGCCCGTTAACTTTAGTTATGCAAGAAATGTTGCATATTGAGATATTGGCAAAGTAAGTAATGTAATGTAATAAAGCAAAAAAATTCCCTGAAAAAGGTGAGTTCATATATAACTGATAGATTGTACATCATCTAACTTAAAATATGGATATTTACATTTATGAAAATTGCGGGTTGTTATAAACATAACCTAAAATACTAGAGCTAAGTTTATTAATTTAACATTCCCCCATAAACTAGATCTTCTACATATAATATAAGCCCAACATATCACAAAACTTATTGTGATCTTGAACACTCAAACCTTTTAGTGAACACATCTGCTACATTATCAGCATATTTCACTTTAACAGTTTTAACAACTCCTGCGGAGACTTTTTCTCTCAGTAAAAACAACTCAATTTCAAAGTGTTTAGTTTTCTCATGGAAAACTGAATTTGCTGCAATCTGAATTGCAGAACTATTGTCACAATGTATTGGAACAAGGAGAGATATTCTGACATTAAGTTCAGACAAAATCTTTTGAATCCATATAACTTCACAAGTTACAGTGTTCATTGCTTTATATTCTGCTTTAGCAAAAGACTTAGCAAGCATAGACAGTTTTTTGCTTTTTCATGATATTACACTTTTACCTAGAAAGACTAAATAACCAGTCATTGATTTTTTGGTAGCCTTACACTTAGCCCAGTCAGAATCAACAAACACATTTACATTCAAATCCTTATCTTTCACAAAAGATATACCTTTGCCAGGTGCATTTTTCAAGTTCCTAGTACTCTAAATGCAAGTTTTAGATGAGATTGCAATGGTGCATGCATATACTGACTTAACACATGAACAACATAACTAATATCAGGCCTTGTATGAGTAAAGTAAATTAATTTACCTACAAGTTTCTGATAATTGTTAATACATGTTAAAGGATTATCCATGACAACCTTCTTAGGCTTTGCAGTACTCTCTTTTGTATCAATAGGAGTACCACAAGGCCTACAAGCAAGCATACCAAACTCAGCTAAAACTTCCAAACAAAACTTCCTTTGAGTCAAATATAAATTTCTTTTTGATTCTAAAACTTTAATACCCAATAAGTATTTCAAATTACCAAGATCTTTTATAAGGAATTTAGAACTGAGAAACTCTTTTACTTTATTAATTTCATCACTATTGTTACCAGTTATTACAATATCATCCACATATACAAGTAAGGCAATAAAATTAACATTCTTGTTTTTAGTAAACAATGAAAAATCATTTTTACTTTAAATGAAATCATTTTCTAATAAAACTGATGTAAGTTTCTTATTCGATTTCCTAGGAGCTTGTTTCAAGCCATAAAGAGACTTGACAAGCTTACACACCATATTATCATCCTTATTGAAATATCCTTCAAGAAGTTTCATATAAACATCCTCAACTAATTCACCATACAAAAATGCATTATTGATGTCTAATTGATATATAGGTCAGCTGTTATGCACAACAATTGAAAGTAAGCACCTAACAGTTACAATCTTGACTACATGAGAGAATGTCTCCTCATAATCAACCCCTCTTTCTGATTAAAACCTTTAGCTACTAATCTGGCCTTAAATCTTTCAACCTCGCCACTAGACTTATACTTAACCTTAAACACCCACTTACTTCCTATTGGTTTTCTACCAACATGTAAGTCAGTTATTATCCAAGTACCATTTCTATTTAAAGCTTTCATCTCTTGATTCATAGCCTCAATCCACCTAATATCACTAGCAGCCTCATTGTAAGACTTAGGCTCACTAATTTTATTAAGACTTGTAGAAAAATTAAAGTTCTCAATACTCAACTTAGAGTAATTAACTTGTTTATCAATATTATACTTAACTTTAGTATTGACCTCAAAATCACTTAATTTTGCAGGCATACTAGTTTTTCTAATTGATCTCCTTAAATTGACACCCTGACTGTCTGGATTTAAAAAAGGACTTTGAAACTGATCATTAAACTCTTGATAAGAAGTGTCATCGTCCTCAAACTCATTATCATTTTCATTGGGTATTGTACTCTCCAAGTTATCACAGTCTGCTTCTACTGATATGTTGTCATTAAGATGTCCCTCTTCATTCCTTCTAGCACTATCAGTATTTTCAGTACCTCCTTGTGATAATTGGTCTGTGCCTTTACTACTTTCAGACCTACTATCTCTCCCATCATTATAGGGTTCATTTGAAAAATTCTCTTCTAAGTCATTATTGAAAAAATTCAAACCATTTAGATTCTTTAACTCAAGATCATAATCTTTGTTTTCTAAACTGTTTTTGAAAAGAAAAACAGTCTCATAAAACTTAACATCCCTTGAGTAAAAATACCTTTTTGGTTTCAAGACTAAACAACTTATATCCTTCTTTATCAAAAGAATAACCAACAAACACAGATTTCTCAAACATAGAAGAAAACTTATCAGCATTATTCAACACAGTAGAAAAACACAAACATCCAAACACTTTTAAATGAGAGAGATTTGGTTCAGTTTTAAAATCATTTCATAAGGAGACTTTCTAAACAGTACAAAGCTTGGTGTCCTGTCAATTAAGTAGACAACAGTTAGAACACAATCAAACCCCATGTTCAAAGGAACCCCCCCCCCCCTAAAACATGAGGGACCTAGCAACATTTAACAAGTGCTTATGTTTTCTTTGTGCTATACCATTCTGGTTAAGGGGTGTATGCACATGAGGTTTGATAAAAAAAAACTCCATTTTCCTTACAAAACTTATCCATATTATGGTTTACAAATTCACTTCCATTATCACTTCTAAAAACCTTGATAGTTTTATTAAATTGATTTTTAATCAAATTATAAAATGTAGTGATATTGGAAAACTACATCTTTCACCATCAACAAAAAAACTCATACAGACCTTGTATAATCATTAACCAGAGTCAAAAAATACTTATAAACCTCCCTGCTTTGAACCTTATATGGACCCCATACATCCAAGTGAACCAACTGTCCAAAATCTTTGGTTTGATGGTCACTCATTGGAAAAGATTCTCTGGTTTGTTTTGCCTTATGGCGGACCTCACATAGATCCTTTTTAGAACTTGTTTCAAAGTTAAGTTTGTGTTTTAAAATTTCTAGAACTTGGTCAGAGGGATGACCAAGTCTGTTATGCCATATACATTTAGATAAGCAACAAACTTTTATGTTATTATTGACTAATTTTTTACATGTATTAAGAAAATACACTCCATTACTCTCATTGCCAATCTCCACTTGGGTCTTTAGAACAGGATCCTGAATAACAAAAGTATCCTCATCAAAAATGACTCTAAATTTATTGTCCTTACTTAATATGTGCACAGAAAAAATGCTAACTTGATAGCCTGGCACCACTAACACATCATGAATCACAATCTTATCGCTAAGTTTAAGACTGCCAACATGTCTCACCAAAGCTTTTCTACAATTAGGGTGACCAACAGTCATATTTAACTTTGACACATCAACAACATTAAACATATTGAGAATGGTATAAGTCATATGTTGACTTGCACCAAAATCCATAATCCAACCAATATATATCTTATAAGAACTTATGTTGGAATTATGATTAAAAACCTAGAAGAACAAAAACTTATCACACAATTAATACCTGCAATGTTTGCAGGCATACTGCTAGAAACAGATTTTTCACTTATAAGGGCCATCAGTATTTTATACTGATCATCAGTGAATGAGTTAGATGAACCAGCAGATTGATCCTTAATTCCTGAAACAACATTATTACTTGCAGAACCTTTATTAGTACTAGTATTTCTTTTAAAAATGAGAGGATATCTAACAAGCTCAAAACATCTATCAGCAATATGACCATTTATATTGCAGTGAGTACAAACAAGATTAGGTCTATTAAGCTTTATGGGCTGATTGTTAGAACCAGACCAATTATTATTTCTAGGATTAGTTCTTGCCACAAAAGCAGTATTATCATTATCAGATTTAGACACATTATGAGACTGAGTACTCCTATGAGACTCATCTCTAGACAAAGTAGCAAAAGCACCCTTAACAACAGGTATAGTGTCAGTAGTAAAGATTATACTCCTAATAAGAGCATAAACCTCATCAAGCCCCATAAGAAACTACATCAACTTGAGGAGTTGACTATGTTTCTTTAACTTTTCTGAGTTCTCACAAATGCAGTCAGGCAAATTGATAAGGGAGTCATATTTCCTCCATAGTGCATTGAACTTGTGAAAATACTCAGATAAGGGGGAGCCAAACTGAGATAAAGAATGAATAAAAAATGCATATTAAAGATCACAAAAGCATCTTGTTCACTGTAAGTTTCTTCTAATTCATCCTAAACAATCTTAGCATTTTTAGAAAGGAAAATTTCTCAAAAGAGTCCAAACATCTAAAGAGTTAGCACTCTATAACACAAAAAATATTTTTGAGCCAAATAGCCCAGGACGACTTGGCAACTGGGCGACTTGTACTTAATATTTTATATTTTTACTATGCAAGTACAAAATATTCTTAAGTCGCACAGTTGCCCTAAGGGTGGCTTGCACTTGAATAATAAAAAAATGAGCACTTGTCAAATTATTCTTAAGTTGCCCAGTCGCCATGGGCTATTTTGGCTTAAAAATGTTTTTTGGGTTATAGAGTGCTAACTCCTTAAGCACATGGTCTCTTTTGGGAATTTTTCCTTTTAGAAAACACTTGTCCTATAAACACATCTTGAGAAACACATCCAAGAATCCAATTAAGCACCACAGAATTACATCTATCCTATTGTTCTAGCATAAAACCTTATTCCTCAAGTCTTTTTAACTTTCCATTTATAAAACCAAGCTTATTTTTATTGAGAATAGCAATTGTAATAGCAGCTTTCTAAATTTTATAATTTTCAGTACCTTCTAGTTTAAAATTGATTAAAGGTACCTCACTTGTTTCATTACTATGCAGGGACAATGGATCATACTTATCAATATTCCTTCCAGAGGCTTCCCCCTTGTCCTTGGGAATCTTTTCACTATCAACCATAATGACAGAACAAAAATAACAAACAAAGAAAACGTATCAAAACACAAAATCACAAGATGGCAGTAGGTAGACTCAACAACCAGTGGGGTACAAGGTATACACCTACTATCGAGCTTAAGAACCAAGATTCCTTGTTTCTTGAGAAGTAGGTCAAGATTCACTCAATAGTACCAAATACAGGGTGTGTACTCAGGAAACCAGACAAATACTAAAACTAAGTCAGTTAAGTGTCAAACTCCTTCAATCATAAATAATCTACCAATCAACAACTCCAATAATACATAAAATCCCTTAACCTAACCCTTCCACCAATTCTAGAAAACCTAAGAAAAAACCTAAAAGAGAGCGTGAGAGGTGTTATAGTGCACGCAAAGCTTCCAAACAAAAGAGACAAGATGTCTCAATACCAACCAAACCAGATGCACAACGAAAAACAACCTGAAAGTAAGAGAGAAAGGATTAGAAAGGAGAAATTTACTAACAAACAAACAATAGATCTTAACAGATCTATTATAACAGAATTACTCATAGAATCAAGAAACAAAGAATTAGGGTTTTGATGCAGTAAAACCCTAAAATCAAGATCTACCAAAATCTTGATCAATGATCAAACTAGTCAACATGCATTGAATATTAATCGATCAGAATACCAGAAAACCCCTAATTTTTAGGAACCCTAAAAATCAAAAAACCACAGATCAACCAAGAAACCACTTAATCGATCAAATCTACCAAGAATCAAACGATTAACACCTTAAATAGTATTGATCTGAAATCAAAACACAAAAACCCCCCAAAAAAATTAAAACCCTAATTTTTTAAAAATAATCAATCTTTGTATCAAATCCAACGTGGCTCTGATACCATATGGAAAACTATAACAAAGATAAAAAAACACAACTGATTTTCATACAACCAACCTCCCCTTTTTATTTTTTATTCACAACATCTAACTAACACTTCAAATGTGTGTTAACAAGTTTTGAGTTCAAATAATACAAGTAAAAAGAAAGAACAATTACACTAGAACCCTAACTCTTTCTCAAAGATTGAGAAAGATTTACAACAACAACTAGAGAGATTATAAATATAAAGAGAGAAACAAAAAACGATTAGCTAGAATGCAACTATAAGAGGGGTATATATACCCAAGTAACCCTAGCTATATTTATTCTTCTAGTCCATTGACTTCAATACTTAACCATCTTTGACTTCAACACTTAACCATCTTCAACACCTGAAATAAGAAACACTTGACAAAAACCAAACCTTATAATAACTTACCTTTTACCCCTTCAGGTTAGACCTTTATATCAAACATAACCCAAAATACTAGAGCTAAGTTTATTAATTTAACGTTAGCAAATCTCATTTATGATTCTGGACGCAAAAAACCAAGGATTGCACGCATTTGTATTCTTCGGGTGCATATACTAGTAGGCTCATTATTCTTTATGACAATATATATTTATTTGTATTAAAGTCTATTATGTATTTTAGTATTTGTATATATTTATAATTCATGTAAGTCCAAAAGATGGTGCATATTGTAGCCGCATAATATATCGTATGCGAGATGTCAAGTCCAATTTGGTAAAATGATTATATTCCGTCTTGATTGGTAAACTAAGTATAGATTCAGTTCATTTTCATAATTTATTTTATGACATATCTATAGACACACTCACACACACACACACATGATCTAGTTAGCTATACTACATGGCTAATTATTGATGTATTGTGAATTACGGGTGAGCACGGTCCAAGGACCGGACCGGACCGGCCAAGATCGAATCGGACCGAGGACCGAGTTGGTCCAAAATGCCAGACCGATGACCGGACTAAAATGGTACGGTCTTGTCCGGTCCGGTCCTACACGGCATAATCATCGGGTTTTTGGTCGGATCGGCCGAGACCGAAAGTAACAAAAACCCCGGACCGAAATACGTTCGGTCCGGTCCGGTCTGGTTTTTCGGTTCGGTCCGGTCTCCGGTCCGGTATGCTCACCCCTATTGTGAATAGTTTAAGACAGGATATCAGCGATTTGCGAAAACCAAACCTTCAAACTTCACATAAGCTCATGGTCACTTCTCGTATGGAATGGATGTCTGATTGCTTGCTTCCCTTTGTTAGCCCATATTATTAGTTGTATTATTGTTTTGGGCTCAAGCCCGTGTCTAGAATATTCCATAGCATGTATTTATGTATACCGAATATTAATACCGAAAAACACAAACAAGTGTGACCCTGCACGACTGTTTTGAAGAATTAGGGTTTTAGGATCGTATAAGGAGGCGTGATACCATGAAAGGGGATAAATGTCTGTCCATTCAATCTCAATATTCGGTATACATAAATACATGTTATGGAATATTCTAGACATGAGCTTGAGCACAAAACAATAATACAACTAATAATACGGGCTAACACCCTTAACACGCCGCTAGTCACCACCCTCCTTCACCTCTAATGACCTCTTCCTTGCGGGTGCTTTGTTTTTTAAACCAAACTGGACTTGCAAGAGAAGTTCATGGCCGCCACGAGTTGAATTTTGACAATTTTGATCCGTTATGAGCAAATTGAAGGATAAAATAACAGAAAATTTGAAAATATCACTTGAAACTTTTATGTTTATGTAAACTCACGCTCATATAAGTGAGAACCCTGACAGAGTAAAGAACAATGATAATTTATCTGTTGTCGAATCATACGAGACATATATTCACCGGTTTCTAACGCAGAAAAGACTATCTTAACGAATGATTGTGACAGCTTCAAATATTTTCTTTGGATCATAATTTTAAGAATCTAC
>BQNB010132159.1:0-15758 GCA_026074375.1 Tanacetum coccineum | reverse complement strand
TAGAAAATTCATATCTTAAAATCTAAAAAGTGAAAAATAGTGATTCCTTTTTCTAAAATTTTCTTTTACTTTGTTTTATAAATATAATTTCAATTTTTTTAGGATTTAATTAGATTTAAATAGTTTTTAATTAATAAAAAATTCAAAAATAATCAAAAAAAATATTTTCTTTTTCTTTTTAAAAATTTCTTTTATCTTAATTTTGGTTTTGGAATTTAATTTGCATTTTTAGGACTTAATTTTGATTTACTTGTTAATTTGTCGCGTTTTATTTGTTTCCCGTTTACCTTTTTAAGTGCTTAATTGTTTTTTTTAATTGTTCATTTTTAATTGTTGCTTTTATTTGGTAGTTATAGATATTTAAAATATCTTTGTTTTCATTCAAATCATAATCCAAACTTAAACGAGGTTTCAATTGCACTAGTCGTTGGGGAAACGACTCGGGTGATCATTCTTACCCGGTTTAATATACGTATTATATATTATATTATATGTATATATATATATATATATTTTTTTGAGAGTGAATTTTACTAAGGGTAACTTGGTAATTTTCTTAATTGCTCTCTGGAATATTATTATAGTATATTTTACAAGTGTATTAAAACTACTATCAAGGAACATCCCAAAAACTACGACCCTTAAGTTTGTACGTGTGCACCCATTTAACCCATAAAGACTCCTTATGGGTCAAAATACACCAAATATGGGTGGCCATAAGGGCAACATTAAAGTCATCAATTCTACGAATACCAAGGCCACCTTCAAGCTTAGGCAAGCAAACAGAATCCCAAGCAACTTTAGCCTTCCCTTTCTTCATTTCCCCTTGGCACCAAAGGAAACCCCGCATAAGTTGTTCAAGGTTATGCACAATACAAGTATGAAGGATAAAAACAGAAGCCCAATATATATGCATAGAAGACAAAACTGACCGAATCAATTGGAGACGACCAGCAAGGGATAAAAATTTATTTTTCCAATCATTGACCCTACTTTCGAGCTTCTCAACAAGGATTTTACAGTCACGCTATAAAAGTCTAGAAGAAATAAGAGGTATACCTAAATACCTTACCGGCAAAGTACCTTCCGCAAATGGCATAGAGTTAAGAATGGATGCTTTAATAGCATTAGGGACATTACAGAAAAAAGAAGTGCTCTTAGGAATACTAGGAACCAGCCTCGAAACCTGTTTAAATTCATCCAAAGCATCCATAATAACCGAGACCGAGGTAGGATGACCGCGAGCAAATAAGAAGAGGTCATCAGCAAAGCACAAGTTAATAATTATTTGTTGTTCACAAAGATGATGGTATTGAAACTCATCCGAATCACGAACCCTTCACTGCAATATTAAGGTGAGAACTTCCATAACTAAAGTAAAAAGATATGGAGATAAGGGGTCACCCTGCTATAAACCTCGCTTACCCTTAAAAAAACCATGTAAATTACCATTAACACAAATAGAGTAGGAGGCACCAGAAACACAAACCATAATCCAATGGACCATCTTGGGGTGAAAACCAAACCCCACCAGAATATTCTCTAGAAACTTCCAATCTATAGTGTCATAGGCCTTTTGAATATCAACTTTAAAAGCACATCTAGGTGGACCACGCTTTTTATGATAATTTCTCATAAGCTCTTGTGTAAGTAAAATATTGTTAGAAATCCTATGACCAGGAACAAAAGCAGATTGATTTATGCTAACAATATCACCCAATCCCTCTTTGACACGATCAACAATTATTTTACTAATGCATTTATATAAAACATTACAACATGAAATCGGACGGTAATCATTGATACGAGCGGGGGTAGTAACCATGGGAATAAGAGCAATACTAGTATGATTAAGCTCTTTAAGAAGCTTACCATTAGAAAAAAAATCATGAAGAACACATGTAATATCACCACCCACCACATCCCAAGCCTTTTTAAAAAAAGCAGCTGTAAATCCATCAAGACCCGGAGCCTTATCGTCTCTCATAGAAAAAATGACACTTTTGATCTCTTCATTAGTAACATTTCTAACCATAAAATCAGCCTTTGCGTTATCAAGAGTACGAATATAAAGATCATGGTCATCCAAAGGGGTGGTGTCACCCTCAGCTCCGAAGAACTGATTATAATGAGAAACAAAAGCATCTGGAACATGATTGCCATCATAAAACATATTAGAAGCATCACTAACCATTTCAATCCTATTTCTGGCACATTTACTCTTCACAATCTTATGGAAATAAGCAGTATTAGAATCACCGGCCTTTAACCATTCAATCTTAGCTTTTTTACTTTAGGAATCGCTCCTCATTAAGTTGGGCTTCTTTAAAAGCAAGTAAGTAATGAGCATGCTCTTCACGAAGCATAGAGGAGGAGGGGTCCCTATCAATGGCTTTCTGAGCTTCATCCAGCTCAACACGAAGCCTATTAACCCGCTCATGGAGGTTACCGTGCTCATGAAGTAACTTACAAAAAGGGGATTTCAGCCCCTTTAGCCGCTTAACAACATGATACATAGCAAAAAACTCAATATTCACATTCCAACCAGATTCAACAATCTCAAGAAAACCATCCTTTGAAACAAGAAAATTAGAAAATTTAAAAGGTTTCGGTTTTGATTTCATTACCGTAAGGATGCAGAGAACACAAGGAGAATGACCCGAGATGCGATATGGCTGAAAGATAGCAAACGAACCCGGAAAGTCATCATTTAATTAAAGGTTACCCATAATTCTATCAATCTTTTTAAGAATGCCATTAGAGCCCTTTGGTTTTTGGTTCTAAGTAAAATGAAGACCCGTGGAGTTAACATCCGAGACCTCCATAGCTTGGACACAATCTTTAAAATCACGCATAGCAATATTCGACTCATAACCGCCCGAAGAATGATCTTCTAAATTAAGGGTAGCATTAAAATCACCCAAAAGCACCCATGGCCTATTCCGCATTAAACCCGCATGCCCAACCAGGTTACTCCACAGAACACGACGATCGATGTAGTAATTATCTGCATATACAAAGGAACAAAAAAGTGTTTTGTTATCCACTCGGGTGTTCACCCGCACATGCATAACCTGGTTAGTTTGAGCCATAATCATGACGTCAACAAGATCATCATTCCAGCCAAGAATGATCTGAGAATCTTTAGAATAAAGACTCCAATTAGAAGTCCATTTCCACCTACTACACACCTTTTTACACGTATCAAAAACAACAGCCACATCTATATGTGACTCAAGAATAGCACAGACACTCAAATTATTTTCGTTAACAACCTGGCGAACCTTTTTTTGCTTAGGGGAGCGGTTCAAGCCCCTTATATTCCAGGAAGCAATACTAAACATTAGAAATCGAGGTAAGTTTATAACCCCTCTTTCACTTGTTTTACAATTACTTAACAAATCTCGGGGGAGAATCCATGCTTGTTACAACTTGTTTACATATTCATGTACAATCTCTTTTGCATACTCTTATACATACTTGATTTCGTAACTTGGTTACAAACTCATTTACATACTCATTACAACTTTGTTATACACTCATTTACATATCTCAAGGTGAGATAATACTTGTTTTTACTTATAGACGTAACAACTATACTTTACTCTTATGATTTCGGATTAGCTTAAGTTGCATAAACTATAAATTACTCGGAGGGTAAGCGCGAATGTTATAAAATAGATCTATTTGGGATTGAAAATCCTCGTTCGGGTGATTAGCTATCACTGGACAAATAAACGTTATACCATGTCGGAGCATGACTAGATTGGTGTCTACATGGCCAACAACTACATACTCATGAACTCTTATTGTGCCTTGAATAAAGTGGCATACATATAAGTCTACGTCGCAGTTTCATAAACTTAGGGGTGCAATCGTAATCACACATGGTGACTATTGTATTGGATACAATGGTCATGCATACTTTACAAACGCTTTGTTCCAACTATACTTAACTTTTTGTGACTATCGTATGGGATACAATAGTCATACACATCTTTGATTTCAATATTCATGCATACATTTTTGGTGACTATTATAAGGATTGAAATGGTCATACATACTTTTTAAATCTTTTGATTTCAACATTTACATTTACAAAAATCTATGAACTCGCCAACTTTATGTTGACACTTTTAAGTATGCTTTTCTCAGGTGAATTAGATGCTTGACTTACTTGATGTGTATTGGAGTCTAAATTTGACAAGATTTCATTCTTGGATTTCTACTTATATACAAATGATCAAATCTCGTTGTATTTCTTTCCAGCTTTTCATTGTGATGCAATTATAGGACAAATGTTATATCAATTTCAAGAAAATCAACGAGATTACTTTTCAAACGACACATTTAGAGGTCGTTCTCATGTATCTTGTGCTGTTGTATTATGAAGTAACGCCCCCGGACTCATGAAGTATTTCTTCCCGGACACTTACTTTCCGCTGCGACCCATTTTAGGGGTGTTACAAAGATTGTATCAAAATGTAATAAGAGATATTATCTTAAACCTACATACTCAATCACACTTGATTGATATGAAAATAACAACATCCTTTTCCAAGACGATAAGAATATGCATCGGATCATAACTCACACTTATGTAAATGATGTCATATTGAGTCCGTGACTTATACAATAGTTTGTGTTTCCTAAAATTTGGGTAAATATGATGCATAAAATACATAATGAAGTAGGATTGACGACTTTGAATGTTTTGTCCAAATATTCACAGTAAATTACCATGCAATGGCATATTGGTAAAGTTGTCATCTCCGAAAAGCCAAACATGAGCAAATGCACAATATATGTACCTTTGCTCAAACAAATTCAAAAGCACAACTCAAAACTAAAATTCTCTTCTTATCAAAACTTTCTCTTACTTTACCAAATAAGCATAATATTTCTTCTTAAGTAAATGAGAACCCTTTAACTATCTAAAATTTAGAACTAGGAATAATTAAACATATTCCACAAACCATTAGTGTGCTTTATTTAAATAAGTGATCATAAGAGGATTTCGAATATGAAGATGATTATTATTCAAACGATAATCAATCTCATTATTCAATCTAATTACAAAATTAGAATATGAACATGAAATCGAGACTCGGGTTTATCTAGATCACGGAAATATTAATCAAATGACCATAGATATTTTTCCGAGTCTACATGTTTAACCATCCTCGGTTATTACATGAAATCACAAAGTCGATAGCAAGACAACAAGATTAGTCATAAAATTGCAACTCACACTTGCAATGAAGATGTTTCATTGAGTCTAAATTGTTTAAATGTTTGTGTTATTAGCTATGGTCAACTTTACATGCTAAACTTAACACAGTTTGAGTAGGATTGACGACTTATAAATTTCCATCGGGAAACACATAAGGACTCCAAACTTGATAAGCAAGACTTGGATGCCATATCGGAAAACTCAAACCGAGAACCCTTAAAGTATATAAGCTTCCTCCCAAACAACACCATCTCCCAAATAAAGGAAAATGATCCATGCCAAATTATGGCACCCGACGGAACAATGGATCTCGTCCGAGATTCATCTTTGGGTGGTTAGGTAGATCCACCCTATGGCATTAGAGTTAAACATCTTCCTCTTGTCAATCTCTTGCTTAAAAGTCTAACATACATGTAACTAAACTTTAGTTAATCATCATTATTTCTACAATGACACAAACACAAAATCTATTGAGGTAAATAACCTTAATTGGATTTTTTCCACAAAAGACATGCAAATATGCATTCTTTGAACACTCTCATTATAGAGCATTACACATTGTCACTCTTAAGCATACTCCCTAGCCTGATTGACTGATTTCTCTCTTACCTGCAACAACTTGCTTGCTTTCCCATTTAACCTTAGAATTCCACACATCTGAAATTAGGATATGCGAACCAAAATTAAAGCATGTTAGTTAAGTCATTTTAGGCCATCTATGAAAAGATAATACAAATTTTATCTTTGCAAAACTTCATTAGGAAAATATAGGAATTCTATTTTGTCTAACATAAGAATGACTACTAGAGAATCTGTTGCACTAGAAATTCAATTTAACCTAACGGTTGAATTGCTTCTAAGAGTGAAGTTGGGTTCGTGTTAAACCCAATAAAAATGGTCGTGTTTAGCCTGAATTGAGCACCACAAGTGATAGTCTCATATTCATTCTAAAATTTGATTAAATGGCTCTTCCTAAATATGCCTAATGATAGTCTACATCGATAGACTTTGTATCTCATTAAGAGTGCACACTAAGCACGTAGAAATTAGGTTTCTCCTTAGGCAATCTAGACACAATGCACCTTACATATGTGCTTAAAAATTTCAAGATGATAACTTGCTACCATGTAATGCAATTATATGCCTTCATTATAACTGATGCACAGCTTTAATTGCTTTAGCTAATAAATGCATGTCTATTATAAAGGCGTTTTCTTTTTCTAGCAATAAGATAAAATAATATCTTATATAATATCTAAAATGACACATGCTCCTAAATGCTAACATGTTTTACATGACGATTACATTTAAAATTATCATGTTTTGTATGCGTCATTTTACATGACTTACGTGTTAATTGTACACATACAATATGTTAGCTTAATGTATGACAATTAACGTTTAAATGTCATATAGTCTTACCCATTAATCTCGTTGATTATTGTGTCGATGCATGCTTAGATAAACTTGCATGCCTATATCTATATGTCTTAGCTTTAGGATATATTTTTCATTCACACAAGATATATTTTTTCTTCGCGTCAGTGACACAAATCTAAAAAGTCAAAAGAGTCGTAAAATGGTCTTATATCTCCTAGAGTCTTCACTCACACATTTCCTTAATCATCATCTCGCCTTCCTCCAAATGATCCACTCTTTTGTCAAGGGAAGGTTAGATACAAATCTAATCCACCTCCTAGTAGGTTTGACAAGTTAAATATTTCATCCGAAATATTCAAGTATCTTTAACTTGCGATCACAAACGTTAAAGGTCATATCCGAAAATCCATATTCAAGCCTTTTAACTACTTAAGTTAAAACGCTCTCCTTTTCTCTTCGACGACAACATTTTTTCTCTTCGACGAAAACATTCTTTCTCTTCGACGAAAACATTCTTTCTCTTCGACGAAAAAATCCTTTCTCTTTGATGAAAACATCCTTTCTCTTCGACGAAAACATCCTTTCTCTTCGAGGAAAACATTCTTTCTCTTCGATGACAACATTCTTTCTCTTCGACGAAAACATTCTTTCTCTTCGACGAAAACATTCTTTCTCTTCGACGAAAACATTCTTTCTCTTCGACGAAAATATTCTTTCTTTTTGACGAAAACATGTTTTCTCTTTAACAAAAAAACACTCTTTCTCTTCAACGAAAGCATTCTTTGTCTTTCAGAAAATTGAGATCATACCTCTTTCTTCTCACTCAATCACGCCTCTACAACCATATAGATGGATAATTCGTTTCATCCACCATTTCCACTACCACCTTTAAGACAACCTCATACCTTGTCGTGTGATTGTTCTATGAAAATTCATATTGCTCGAGAAGAGCTACAAAACTTTGTGGATGTAATTTATCATACGCTAACCACCATCCATCTTGACATTGTGATGACATCAAATAAAATCTATTTTATAGCATCATTTATCCCATGTTATTAACCCATTTTGTATAGTTGTTGCAAAGAATTGTTACTTAATCGTTTATATTTGAGAATTGCAGTAACTATGGAGTAATTGGTGAAAGTTAGCAAAAGACGCGCATTCTAGAGCTTAAATGAAGATATTTTATTGATTACTATTCTAAAGACCAATACGTCCGTATTCATCAAGGAAGATACGCTAACCCATGCCCTGCACATCATCCAAAGACCACAGAAGAATAAAGCTCAATACGCTGTATCCAGAGAAGTCCCATACCGCCGTATTGGAAATATTGAATCATATAATATTCTGAAAGATATCAAGCGTGGTCCCTACTCTAAGAAATCCCAAAACGCCATATATAATCCATGGATCCGCCATATCGAACCGATACCAGACCTTAAAAATAGAAAATCTCAAAAACGAGTTTAGTAGCTAAATCATATTCTCGATACCTAAATCAAAAAAGTCGATTTTCAGAGGAGTAAAAAGAGAATAAGAGGTCGAGCAACAATATCAATAAAATAGGAGACAACGTGTAATTTCAATATACTTTCTGAAATCGGTTTTAATTTTTGTATCATTCTGATAACTCGGTTAGTTTACCTTGTGCTAAATAATTGCTATTTGTGATTTATAAATGAAGTTAGAAGGCTAATAACCTTCGGGATTAGCCATTATAATGAAGATCTGAAGTGATTGGTAATAGTTTATCCAATTCTTAATTTATCGTGATTTCATGTTTAAGTTTAATCATTATACAATGTTACGCGCTTTTGTATGCTACCAATCATACAACGGATCTATGATACGGACCACGAAGATCTAGAGTATTGGGATAAGCTCTCCATATAGTAATTTATACATCTAGAATCTTAGATACACAAATATTGCCTTCTAAATCTGTGTCCTAGTGATACTCTACAGGCAAACTAGGTTAATGTGGATATTACAAATCGTTTATTGATCGTGTTGACTATCAGGTGACCTAGATAATTCAACCATTAACGTTTCTTATATCATTGGCGATATTGAAAAAGTATACTACTATGTGTATAAATTGCCATTAAGAAGGTAAGTGGTAAAGTCTCTATGAGCTAGTGTTTTTAACAAGAACACCATTGCTTTAATCCCAAAGGATAGATTATAATCACAAGATAAGGATGCTTTATGCGGATGCTTTAATTGTGACAGAATTAATGTGTCTAGGTCTGTAGGATGCAGTAACGCCTAAGTCATAAGATTGAAATGGGTATCCTCAGACCTTGAGAGAAGAAATCATACAACTTAATAAACAAACAACTTTCAGTCAAGATTAATAATGGATAAGTACAGTTTCTTATATTTGGCTCCGAACTTGCTCTTTTTATCTTTTGTTAATTAGCTTGCGTGGGTTAAAGTGCCTTGAATTAATTGTAGTCACCAACCAAACATGTCAGTCTCTCATGCTGAAACCTCCCTTTTTCCCGTTAGAATTAGGATCTAGGACTGATATAGGTTTAGAATAGAATAGAATTAACATAGATTAGATAACCAAGATATTAATTAAATTGATAGATTTAACCTCGCTTCAAGTGTTCGACACCCTACTTAACACGAAACTACTACCGATCGGGTACACTGCCCGTTAAAGTGTTGTTTTTGGTTTAGTCGGCAAAATATAAATTTAAAACTTGAATCAATAAAATATACACCACACAACGACACATCAAGTTTTTGGCGCCGCTGCCAGGGAGTAAAAATTAATCTTGATTTTTATTTGATATTTTGGTTTTTAACATTAGAATAATCTAACCCTTAGGAGTAGTGTAGTTTAGAGTAGATTGTATTCTTGTTTGTTTATTGTGTTTATATGATACAAGTAGCGATAAAATAGATAAAATTTTGGATGAGGAAAGCCTTGTCTTGGAACTTAATGTAAATATCGTAACTTGGATTTATCTTTTCAACGGGATGCTATTATGCTTTATTATGAATTTGTATGTGCCGTTTGGCATTCCGTTCGACCCTAAGCGTTATTATAAGGATGGTGATTATGCAATAATGTTGCGGAGGCCAAGGTACGTTTTCTTTACTTTGATAAATCTTTAGGAAAATTGGTCTCCAAGAAAGGATACGGCGTATTAGGAATAAACCTATACGGCGTATCCATTGTTTTTCACCTACGTTGACTAAGTCAACATAATACGCCAATACGGTGTATTCCTCAAACATTGATACGGCGTATCGAGTTTGGGTATAAAAACCCAATCAATACGTCAGATCTGATTTTACCACACACTTTCACTCACACACACACATAAATTTTGTACCGAACCAAATCTTGGAGATCGTTTGTTATCGTATCGTTTTTTTATTTAACTTTAGATTATAACACTCCTTTATCTCAAACCAACGTAATTGTCTCACCCCTTCTTTTCTTTCATTATTGTTTTTCGAATTTGATATTAGGGTTAGGGTTTTGAAAATTATGTTTGTGTTTTTTTATATGATTGAATGCTTTATTCTCCCCTGAATTAGACTAGGAAACTTTAAGCATTTTGGTTGGGTTAAAATGAGTAAACTAGGAACCCCCTTTTGTTTTTGTATTGCAAACTTAATATGGCGTATCCACTCTCATAGATACGGCGTATTGCCAAATTTTTACCTAATTTTAAAACACTAATACGGCGTATTCATTAAATTGAATACGGCGTATTGATGAAAATAGGATCCTGAATCCTCAGACCCATACGCCATATTGAATAAAATCTATACGGCGTATTGACATACTGATTCCTATACGGCGTATCCATTTATGAATACGCCGTATCTACTCTCAGAACAGAAGGTTAATAATTCTATAATCTTTGTGCTTTTTGTCGTTAATTTTGCAGATATGGCACCCTTACCACCACGTGAGTAGAGACATCCATTTCTTAGATACCAGGGTCTTGAGTATACTGATGAGGATATTACTGACTTCGAGGAGAGGTTAGAGAGGATTTTTTATTACGGCGGGAGGATACCGATGGTTCATTTTGTGGGATTTTCAAGGGATGCCCAAGCTTATGAGGGATGGTTTGTTTACTAGGATGAGGATGGAGCACCGTGATGATGCCGGTGTAGTTGTATTCACCAGTCGAGCCTGGGGGGAGGCTGTTTGATACTAGGGGGGAACCACTGGTTTAGGAGCTCATTCTGTAGTTACTTAGCACGCTCAAATTTGGAGAGGTATTACTTGACTTTGATGCTCCTGGTACTATTCAGTTTCAGCTTGGTAGAGCCAGGAGACAATTGAGCTGGAGGCAGTTTATTATGGCCTTAGGATTACACATCGAGGATGAGATAGAGTCCCCTAGTTTTGCTAGGTATTGGAGTGAGAGTGAGAGTTGATCCCTGGGATGGGGATCTACATGATTATTAGAGGAGTATTTCTACTGACGGAGATTTCTTGGGACCTCCCCCTCCCTACACTTTGATTAGGGATCCAGTATTGAGACTTTGCCATAGGATGATGGTACACAATATTGCTGGGAGGAGTCAGGCACCTGAAAAGGTGACCGTGACCGATTTGTTTTACTTGAAAGGGCTGGATGTTGGATCGGTCAACATCCCTTACTTGCTAGCCCGATATCTGAGGAGGTTTGCCGCTGGGAGGAAGAGTGGGGATCAAATTCTGGAGGGCAGTTTGTAGCTCGATTGCGGCTGAGCATTTTAGACTTTTGACTGCAGAGATACTCGGAGGATTAACAGTTATTGACCCTGAGCTTCCGTCTATTGATATGGTCGAGCTGGTGAGACTGCAGATTTGTGCACAATTTGATGATACTTGGTCCCGGGTGGCCATAGGACCAGAGAGGTAGCCCAATGCTGCGGTTGTTGCCCCTGCAGTCGTTGAGGATGTTCCTGCTGTTGATGAGGGTGACTAGGCTATTCCGGCACCCATGCAGGCACCTCAGCAGCTACTACCACCACCTTCAGCTGCTGCAAGGACCATGCCTCAGAGGATGGCCAGATTAGAGGAGGATGTACATGAGATTCGTAGGGCATTGACTAAGCAGCTCACGGTTGGTTTGATGAGATTGCTGCGTACCCTCTCTAGATTCTGTACATCGACTACCACTAGCCTCGCATGGATGATAGACAGGGCTGGTGTGTCATACATGAGCTATACTCAGACACCAATAGAGTATCAGAGGCGCGTGAGACGTAGGACTGACGATGCCGGCACCTCCGCAGCACAGCAGGACCAGCAGCATCCAGACTCATGCTCCCTTTTGTCCTTATCTTTTGTTTATATCTATCTATACATTTATTATTATTCATGTCATAATGTATCTAACTATTAAACAGGTTCTAATATTTTTGCATATATATCATGGTATGACGTTTTGATTTGTTTGTGTGTGATAGAATCAAGCCTGTCTGTAAGTTCAGCACCATAGTTCATGATACGGAACCATGCAGGATATTCACACTAAATGCAAGAATAAGAAAGAAAGATGATTTCAAATGAAGTGAAGCTGAAGAAAAGTCTAACTTAAAGACTTCACTGTAAACAAAAGTGCTTCCCGGGAGACAACTGGATTGTTACTTAATTTTATCGAGTCTGTCTTCCCAGACATCAATACGGCGTATCCGCTCCATACCATACGGCGTATTAATTGTCTGGACGTTACCAGTCTTTACTTTTTATTGCACTTTAAAAACTTTATTGTCAGATTTTGAATACGGCATATTCACTAACTCGATACGCCGTATCCACCAGACTGACCGGTATTTTGTTTAGTTTAGTTTAAATTAACCGTAGGTACCAAGATAGGAATACACATTTTCTTACTATATTTTCTACAAGACCTCGTGAAAGAAATATCGACGAAGTTGGTGGAATGCATATTTTCTAAAATTCTATGTGTGTGATGTTCGTGCTAGGATTCAGATGCTTTTTCAGCACACAATCTTGCTTATAAACGCAACTTGGAGAATCTACCGAGCAAATATCAGGGGAGTTTCTCATTCTAATTCTTTTTAAATTCCCATATTTAATGTTTTATTTATACAATGAGGACGTTGTATAATTCAAGTGGTGGGATGGAATTAGAATGTTTACTTATCCTAAAAAAAAAAAAAAAAAAAAAAAAAAAAAAAAAAAAAAAAAAAAAAAAAATATTTTTTCACACTAAAATGCTTAAAGTATGCTCAAATTTAAAAAAATTTCAAGCATACCTTTGTGAAATTACATGTTACAAAACCCGCACACAATAACCCTTGTTAGATATTGTGAGAATTTAGCCTATCCGTTTCTAAATGTTTACCCAAATTCCACAAAATATGAGTGTGCTGGTGATGTTGTAAACTTTAAAACTTGGCTTGGTATATCTATTCGAGACCACAATGACGAGTACTATGAATTTATATGGAGTAACTTGTTTAAATTGGTAAATTTTAGGATTACACCCAAATCGCCTTTACATGTTGCTTATTAACTAACTACACCGATTAGTTAACCTCCAGTATATACATATAATCATATAAATGAAAAGTTAAAGGCTTTAGATAACCTTAATGAGATGATGTAGGATGATGACAAATAAGTGCTAAACCCTTGTTTAGACTTTAAACCAAAGATTATAATCAAGAAAGCCCTAGTTTCCAAATGAAAACCCTAACTTCTCTTTTCTTGTTTAATCCTTAAAAATGGTTAACCAATGCTTGGAACCATCTTAGAATACCTTAGATATGATGTGTATAGGTGTATATAGGTTGTATAAAAATTGATATGGATTTGGTATGGTTGAGTGTTTGATGTCGTGGGCTTAAAGGGGCAAGAAGGAAGAGATTTGATCTTTTTCACTAAGTGTAAATGTTATCTATGTGTTATCTTACTAGGAATACATGTATATAAGATGTCTTGGTCAAAAAGTATGCATAAGCTAGTCAAAAACATGCCCATGGTCTTAAGGAAGACTTGTAGGCTTGTCTCTAGTCAAAGGAACATGTAATGTATTGTTTAATGAAGTAGATGTTGTGAAAAAGACCAACTTGATAAAAAAAATTCATATCTTATTATATGAATTGCAATAGATCCGGCCTTAAGGTCATATGTATGATATATTTTTTTCAATTTTTGTGTATTGGGTATAAATGTGGGTATTTGTTGAGGCGTAGAAAAGTTTTGGTGGTTCCGGGAGTGCCTAAACGCAATTTATCGCGAAACGTATACACTTTACGTATCCGATAAAAATAAAATGAACAAGGATCATAATTATTCTCAAAATAATTATTTAATACTTGATTGATGTAAACGCTTAATTGTTTGATGCCCGTTTACATTGAACGCTAATTTTTAGCTTACGCGATTTTACTTAATACATGAAATTACAAGCAAACGCGTACGACACTAAAAATAAATAGTAGATTTATCGACATCATCAATGACTTGAAAACACAAGGTGTTATACCAATCATCCCATACTTTACAAACTTTTACAAGACAAGTGGCGATATCTACCACTTTATACAATACTTTACATCGTTGATTTTTAAGACGTAACCAAGAATAATCGATCCTTCATATAATTCCTTTGGTCTAAGCTCTTGCGATTATCTCCAAACTTTTCTTCTCTTTTTTGTTGCAATTTTTCTCATTTTTTTGATTTTTTTTGCTAATACTATACTACGAAACTCGGTGTAATTTCACCATCTTCACGATCATAATAACTCCGGATAATTCCTTCGGTAATTCTTCGTTCTTCGAACGTACCAATAATTATGTTGGTAGTAAAAATACATGAGTTTTGACTATTTTATACATTCCCATGTGCAAATTTCTTCCCAACCGTACCAAAGATAGAAAATTGACACAAGACTCGGGAAATACATACTTGATGACATCAAATAACGTCTATTTTATAGCATCATTTATCCCATGTTATTAACCCATTTTGTATAGTTATTGCAAAAAATTGTTACTTAATCGTTTATATTTGAGAATTGCAGTAATTATGGAGTAATTGGTGAAAGTTAGCAAAAGGCGCGCATTCTGGAGCTTAAATAAAGATATTTTGAAGATTACTATTCTGAAGACCAATACGCCGTATCCATCAAAGAAGATACGGCGTATCTATGCCTGCACTCACCCAAGACCACAAAAGGATGAAGATCAATACGCCGTATCCAGAGAGACTCAATATTCCGTAATCAAGATATAGTATTTAAATATTCTGGAAGATATCAAGCGTGGTCCCTACTTCAAGAAATCCCTAATACGCCGTATCCAACACTTGGATACGCCGTATCCAGCCGACTTCCAGACCTTATAAATAGAAAACTCAAAAATGAGTTTTCGGTGTGCTAAATCATATTCTCGATACCTAAACCATAAAAGTCAATTTTCAGAGGAGAAAAAGAGCAGAAGAGGTCGAGCAACGTTATCAATTCCATAGGAGACAACATGTAATTCCATATACTTTAGTAATCGCTTAGTTTTTGGTATCATTCGTTAACTCGATTAGTTTACCTTGGCTAAATAATTGCTCTTGTATTTATTATGACATTTGAAGGCTAATACCTTTGGGTATTAGCCATTATCATGAAGATCTGAATGTTTGGTATTTGTTTTTCTCAATTTTTTTGATTTATCGTTGTATGCTTGTTTATGTTTATCAATTTATACTTGTTTACACGCTTTTGTATGCGACCTATCATTCAACTGGATCTAGTGAAGCGGACCAAGTAGATCTAGAGTCTGGGATAGCTCTCCATATAGTGATTTACCCATCTAGAATTATAGTTACATAAATATTGTCCTTCCAAGTATGTGTCTAGGATACGCTTCGGGCTTAACTAGTTAATTGGATATGGCCAATGGTTTATTGATCGTGTTGACTAGCAGATGACCAAGATAATTCAACAAGTAACGTTCTGATTCCATTGGATAGTTGGACAAGTTGACTACTAGTATGTAAATTTCCATTAAGCAGTAAGTGGGTAAAGTCTCTATGAGCTAGGGTTTAACAAGATCACCATTGCTTTAATCTCTAAGATAGATTATAATCAGCAAATAAGGATGCTTTATGCGGATGCTTTAATTGTGACAGAATTAATGTGTCTAGGTCTT
>BQNB010132158.1:0-18673 GCA_026074375.1 Tanacetum coccineum | reverse complement strand
TAAATCTTGATAAAACCAAAGATCTCCCTCCATATCATGATAATCCATTGAGTGGCAATCCCACTCCGATTTCGGAACCAGAGACCAAGTCTTCTTCTTCTTCCCTCACACTTACTTCCATCGAAGAAAGTGACTATTTTCTTGAGGAGTTTGCCGATGAACTCGCTCTTATCACATTTCCACCAGGAAATGATGATCTTCCTTTTGATGCCGAATCCGATCTTTGAGAAATAGAGTATTTGCTTAACCATGTTCCTATCAAGGAAATGAATTCTATTCTCGAAGATTCGGTTGATAAAAATTCTCCTAATAACAATCTTGTTGACACCATTTCTGAGATGTTCACCGATGAACATGCTCCTGATTACTCATCCCCACCATTATGGGATGATTATGATGATGAACTTCTCGATCTTGAGACCGTTAATGATAATACTTATGATGATCCTTTTTACTCTAAGGAAGAGAAAATCAAAGATTCTAAAATCTTGATTGATGAACTTGATCTCCCTAGATCAAGTGACTTCCTTCCTTTTCCCGAGTGTGACTCGGTTTTCTATGAGGATTTTTTCGAGGATGATGCTTTGTCTTTAACCAACAACGAGGACAAGGTATTTAATCTGGGTATACTCATTCATGAAAACCTCTTTGATGTCACCAACTGTGCAACACCGGAAAAGAATGTAAAGAAGATCACTAATGCTTCTTTAATTCTTGAGAATTTTAATCCTTTTTCTCTTTATGAACTTCCTTTCCACAAAGAAGTTCCCGGGCTCGGAGCTCTACTCTCGTTTTCATCCGAAAATGAGGAAAAAGTTTTCAACCCCGGGATTCTAACTTCTAAAAGAGTTCATACTTCTCTTCTCCCGGAATTATCTCATCGGGGTCCTAAAGCTTTCAAAGTCATTAAAATTCTTGAAAGCCCGATGGAGATTTTTCCGTGCTCTTATGGAGAGGACATCCGAGTTTTGGATGTTCAGTGTCTTTATTTCTATCCCCCTTGACCAGCTCAAGTATGGGGGGATCGGGTCAAGCTAAGTGACCTAAAATAAGCGCTTCATGGGTGGCAACTCATGCTTATTCGTAGTAGTAGTATGGTAGTTAGTAGTAATGAATAAGTGTTTGTTGTTGTGAGGAGGCTCGCCTCTTTCCTTTTTCATGTTTTGTGTTTTGTGTTTTGTGTTGTATGTCCAGGATTGCCCGGATTTTTGAAGCCTCTCGTTCTCGCGGTTTTGTCCTTCGATCACAAGAGCTTCACATCCTCAGCTTCATTTTGGGAATCTGATATCCAAATCTTATTGACTAACGTTTATCTTTAAGCATACTTAATAAACGACTTAGGATTTACGTAGAGACCCTTCTTAAAACATTGAGGACAATGTTTAATTCTAGTATGGGGGGATATATCGATTTGATTATGCCTGCAGTCGTTGTTTTCGCGTAATCCTGCTTTTACCACCAAAATTTCAAAAAAATTAAAAAATTAAAAAATTTCAAAAATAAAATAAGTGTTTTGTCACAATTTTGACTTTCCTGCTGGGTAGAATAAGAATAAATTTTGACTCGATCGAGCGTGTTGAGCTCTAGCTTGTTCCTTAACTTTTAGACTAAGCATTTCGCAAATTTGCGAAGAACAAAAAATGATAGTGTTAAATTATGAAGTGGATGCTAAACAAGGATTATTTGGAAAATTATTGAGGGGCTCATGTGTGTTAATTTGTGGCTTTTTACTCATAAGCTCCTAACCGGACTATTTATACGTGCTCTTTTGAAAATTAAACCTTAATATCAACAAATTTTGAAGTTTAGTCGATATCACTAATTTTAGTTCTATTGTATACTTAAAATTTCTAAAAAGAAATTTTTCTATATCATGGTTTTAATATAAAGTGGTAATGAAAAAAAAAAATGAAAAATGAAAAAATGAAAAAAAATGAGTAATAATTATAAATTGTGGGCTGATAAAAGTTTGCTGCATCTTGCCGGCTCACAACCGATGGTTGCCCAGCCTTCTAAGTAAGCCTATAGTAAGAATAATAATCCGAGACTGATAAAAGTTTGATGCATCTTTCCGGCTCACAACCGATGTTGCAGCCTTCTAAAAGGTCGAGGATTTCCTTAAGAATGAATAATTATATTAAGTATAGTAAATGTGAGTTAATAAATATAGGGAAAATCTCTTTTTCTTAAATTTAAATATGTTTTTGAACTAAGACTATTTTATTTTAAGTTTTTCTAAATAAGCTATGTAAATACGGGAAACCTAAGAGTTTTTGATACCAAAGGTCCGTGAGTCCCGATACTAGTCTCTGTGGGGTGTCAAAAGCCTGGTCACTTAGCCGCAAGGTTGGGATGTGCCGAGACGAAAGTCGCTACATGGGATGATCTCGCCTTCAAACTTATTATTCTCGGGTGGAACGTGAAGCATAGAGTTTTGCAAAACGTTGATCCATGGTTGAAATTCGAAATGGCACATTCACCTAATATATAATAATTGTCGGGAGTGAAAAGTTTACAAGTTACAAATATAAGTAGTGTTAGTATCTTAACTTATATTTGACGGTGATTTCGTTTTAAGCTTGGCTTGGAATAAGTGAAAAGTCAGGAACGATGAAGTTATCCTTTTTGGGGCATTTTAGGATTAAAATGCATCTTGTTGTATGATCCCTAAAAGTTATAAAAATAACGAAAGTCAAATACGTTCTAGTTAGTTGCTTAATGAAAAAAGTACAAAAAAATGAGAAAAATGAAAAGAACAAAAATATGTGTAGGAATAAGTGTATATTTAAAAAATAGTAAAAATGGGGCTTTTCTAAACTCTTGATTCTTTATCTTCCCTTGACGAACACTTAGCTACTTTTTGAGGTTATTAGTCGAGGAGGATTGAGATTCTTAGTTTTCTTAGTGCTTACTTATAGCATTACGTGAGGACACGCAATAGTTTAGTATGGGGGATTTTGGTATGTGCTTAAATACACATACCTTTGACCTTTAAAACCGAACTTAAATGACCAAAAACGTACCAAAAATACATTGTATGTGTATGTTTTCATTTATATTGTGCAGGAAACGGATATCGGACAAAAGGACAAAAACAAAGCCAAAAACGACAAAACCGAGCACGGAATGGAAGAGCGTGAAAAAGACAAATTCAAATCAAAGCCAAAGTCAACAAAAGTCAAAGTCAAGAAAGAAGCCGAAAACAAAGAAATATTAAATGGGCCCACCCGAACCCATCTAATGGGCCGGGTCAGCCCATTTAAATATTATAAGGAAGATTTATGAGCCTTGTTTGTTACTTAAGCCCAAATAGCCCAAATCCTTTTAAAATCCTAACGTGGCCCAAAACAGTTATAACAAGCCCAATTCACCCTTAACGCCAGTTAACCCTAAAAAGCCCATCCCTTTAACCCTGTTAGTCCCACAAGGACTATCACTGTAACAACCATAAGCAACTTTAGGGGCTGATCTTGCAAACCTCTCAAAACTTATATCTATACAAGGAGGTTTCATGTAATATAACACTAGAAAATAAGGGGCTACATTTGCCAAAAACCCAAACTTGTACCCTGACCCAAATCAAAAAAATAGAGTAACAAACCTATTTCCCGCCAAACAAACCCCACTATTCATTGTCTCTATCCCCCCCACCTCATTTACTATAGTACCAGCCAAAACCATCACTCTCAAACCCTCACCCAACCTCACATGGGCTTTGCCACCTTGGCAATCCCCTTTAATCTCATTGGTTAAAGAAAAACTACATGGAAATCAAGGGCTGTGATGCTAGGCTCGGGGACAAAGAAAGAATTAATGGCCAAGATGGGTTTTGATGAAGCTCTCACACAACAGAAACACTGCTTGAGCTCTCTCACCAAAAAAACACAAGAGAAGATGAAGACCTAGTATAAAAAGAGGACTAGTGTAGCTTATTAGGGTGTCGAATTTTTATCTAAGTCAAAAGCTTGTAAACAACAATTTGTACCATTTTTATTAATGCAATTTACTTTTCATGTCATTTTAATATCTGTTATTTAAATACATGCACTTTAATTTTTCAAGTTAATTTTCAAGTTTTAATTTAATCATTGTCATTTTACTTTTATTGTCATTGAACTACTATTTTTAAGCTTTTGAGACATCAAAAGCTTTTATAAAAGTCTTTTCAATTCTGATCCTAAAAAATCACAAAGCATCAAAAAGGAGTAAAAGCGAAAGGGGGGGGGGGGGGGGGGGGGGGGGGGGGGGGGGGGGGGGGGGGGGGGGGGGGGGGGGGGGGGGGGGGGGGGTGGGGGGGGGGGGGGGGGGGGTGGAACGGGAGGGGGGTGGGGGGTCGGGTATTGATTGGTTGGAAAGATGGTGGGGTGGGGGGTTTTGGGTGGTTTTAGATTATTAGGTAAAGGAGATTTATGCTCTATTATTTGTGAGTGATTATTTGGCGGAGTATTGAGAGTGAGGGCATAAGATAAATGAGAGTGGGCACTTAAAAGTCTCTTACGGCGAAGGCGTAGCATTTCTCATTCAATACAGCAGTGAGGTTAATAATACGTTGAAGGTATGAAGTATTCTGGTCATATTGCAGGGGAAAAATAGTCACCCCTTAAATACCTCAGCTTATTGGAAGAAAAGCTAGCCTTGGAAGAGCTTTTAAGACCCCACTAGCTTGTCTTTGACAAGCTAGAGCTTGTAGAATCCTTTGTTTGCCCTGTTTTGAGCAAGGGTACTTGTGAGTTTTCCTAATTTTTCCATTTTCTTACTTTTTGCTTATTTACTGTTCTTATGCTTATTGGTGCTTATTTCCTGCTTTGTTGTGCTTATTTATGTACTTTTATGCTTACTAGTCTTTACTTGTTGCTTTGATGTTATTTATTTGAGTTTTATGTAAATCTGCCTTATTTGCCTTGTAAACCGCTTATTTCCTTTTTGCTTATTTAAGTGCTTTTTCCTTTACTTTTTATACTTAATATTGCTTAACTGTACTTGCTTGTTGTCTATTTTCCATTAACCTAGCTTAAATCTCCTTGAATCTGCCTTAAAATTTGATATTAAAAACTTAAAGGGGTGTTTGGGTCAAGGGTTAAAGTGGGTAAAAATCTGGTTTAAAAACCATTGGGTCACCTAGGCATCTTTAACAAGCATTTCTAAGTGTTTTGAATATGTTTTTCTTGGTTTCTAAGTTTAAAAAGTTGTTTTTAAGGTTTCTCTAAAAAGCCCTTTGAAACTGTGGTGATAAAACAGTCCACAAGAGCTTATTGGATTAAGCTTTCAAAAACTGCTTTTAAAGGTTGTTTTAGTGTTGTTTCTTAGTGTCTAAATGCATTAGATTAGAGTCCTTTAGATTTTCTTGTGTTTTGTTAATTTCTGTCAAAAACTTTGTTAAGTCATTTTCCAGTTTTAAATCCCCTTTTTCAAATCCTTTTATCAGATAGTTAAAAGTGTTTTTAGCATTTCAAACTTTGAGCATAAGCTCATTGGAAGACAAGCTTAATCTGTTTTAACTTAGATTTTGATTTTAAGCTTATTTGTTAGCTTATTCTGAGGCCTGCTTATTGCTAGTTGCTTTTCAAGAAAACCAAAAATTGCATACTCTTTGTGAACAGCCTTTCTAATAAGCCCTTTTCATAGCTTAGTTTTATTTCAAACTGTTTTCCAATTGCTTATTCTTGTAGCCACTTGGACAGACTTTAAGATAGTACAAGCCCCAAAGCCATAAGGATCCTTTTAGGGCTTAAAAATAAGCCCTAAAGGTGCCTCCCTAGACTGTTTGGTCTGCCAGTTTGTGCTTAATAGCTTATTGCCTTTTCTAGCTTTTCTGCCCAATTTCCTTGCTTAATTTTTGTTTCTTATGCTTATTAGGAGTAGTTGATTAGCTGTTTGTGCTTATCTTTGATTTTCCATAGCTTATTTGAGCTTAAGAAGCCTAACAGTTAGCACATTTAGCCCTTAGTGTAAATTAGCATATCTGTCACTTTTAGTTTGCTTATTTAAGCTTATTTTTAAGTTTTGCAAAAACTCACTTTTTTAAAGTTTCTTGTTTTTGTCTGTTTTATATTTTTGCAAAAAGAAAAATTAAAAAAAAAGTTTTTAAAAAAAAGGAAGCCACAGGTTTAGAACCTGTGACCTCCATTTACCCACACACACGTCCCACACAAACCACACACTAACCAACTGCCCTTGGGACTTTTCACCTATTAGACTTTACACAATTTAATATATAACCCTTAGTTAGCTTTAAGCCATTCAGCCCTTTTGGGCTTATTTCTGGCTTATTTATAAGCCGTTTTCAACCCTTTTATTTTTCTTGCATCCAACATTCATTAAAGCACTTTTTAGTATTTTTTCAGATTTTTCTAAAATTGTTTAGTATTTTTTTATTAATTTTTCTTTTCAAAACAGTTTTTAATTCATAATACATCATTAAAAAGTCAAAAAAATATAATTCTTTTTTTTCAAAATTTTCTTTTATCATTTTGCACCTAGGAAAAATAAAATTACACTCGTAGGGTTAAAATTTCAAATTTTCATTTTTTAAAGAACGGGTTTCGAACCCCGTTTTCATTTTTTTCATTTTTCAACTTTAAAAGTTTTCGTTTTAGGATTTTCTTTAATATTTCTTTTAATTTAGTAATTTAGGATTAGGAAAACTTAAAAAATTATTTTAGGGTTTTAATTTGTGATAATTTAGTTTTTTTAAATCGCGTTTTTAGGATTCCCGTCTTGTCTTTAGGTTTTAAGTTTTATTAGCTTTCGTCTTTAACCATTCAAACGCGCGATCACGAACGTTCTCGATTTTCAATTCGCACCTCGTTGGGAAACGACCCGGGGGATTTTTGATCTAACTTTAGATAAAAGTAATTGATTTGAATCTCTTGGTATACGTACAATACTATACTATATTTGAATTATAATCTTGAAATTATCCTTATATATTTATTATAATTTATATATACAAAAAGGTATAGTTTTAATGGTTATCAGGCCTTAATAGGCTTTCTATTAGCCTTTGGGCCATATTAGCTTAATTAACTTAACTACGGGCTTTGACTATTCTACATTGGAAGTGACCGATACTTTTCTTGTTTTTAACAATCTCCCCCTAAGGGAAGTCACTCCAATTTACAAAATTTAATCCTAGCATACTATGCTTTGTCTTTAGTCATCAGCTCGTAAACTTCATTTCTTGATTTACTCTTGTGAATATGTTGTAGTGATTAGTGACTTTGGGATCGAGCTTGTTCCTTTATCTTTAACTTGTATGTGAGAATGCGATCTTGAGCATCTTGAGATCATCAACCAAGCATAATCTCTTCGCCATCTTAATGAACTTTGCCATCTTGTGAAACTTGTGACTTTGGACCGACATGCTCATACCTTTCTTGATTTGTTGACTTGAAAAGCTTTAATGTTGCATCTTTCTTGAAATTCTTTAACTTTAACACTTCGTCACTTCGAGAAAGACGTTCGGTATCAGAGTGACGGAAACTTCTTTGAAATTCTTGACTGTAAACTTTGTCACTTCTAGAATGACGTTACAGTTATCAGCAGTAGCGGAAGTCTTGAAACATGTACTTGACTTTCGTATATGTCCTTTATCTGTTTTTTCGGTCTGGTTATGAAATGTGGCTTATTGAATTTCTTGTGATGTAAGCGGAAAACAGCGGTACCTTCACCACTATCTTTAAGTTTCAGGCAATAAAACAGTTTAGCTAATAAAGCGGTGGGTGGGGGGGGGGGATTGAATATGGATTTGTCTTTCGCCGTTGTTTGATTGGAGTAACCTTCGATATCCGTTTATAGCGATCGACCTGTGATCGGTAAATTCAATTTAAGAAGAATACTCCTTGACAGGTTTTCCAGTGAAGTTTATAATCATTAGTAACAATTTGTATCTTGATTCATCAAACTCAGCATGTTCTCATTACCAGAACGTCTCAAAGCAGACAACACGGTAAGAGTAAACCAGTGAGTTACTATCTCACTGATTGAATAGAAAAATTGATTTGAAAATCAATCGACGTGTCACTTGCTTAAGTGGTTTTTGTGACACGTCAAAAGTGTTGATCATTTCAAAGATTCATCATCAATCGTCGTATTCATAACCTGGAAAATGTTTGATTATTATACGAATCGCACCATCGGTTCTTTTTCCAGTTGTCACAGTTTTATTCGTTACTAGAATTCGGACACAATGTTACCCTACCATGAGCTTGATTTTGTTGTTGGCTCAAGCAAGGATTTCCTATCTTCTTGGTGAATCACTTAAGTAATACTCGGATGTTCTGGGCAGTATCACAAGGATTCATAATGCGTCTAGGTTATCTTTTTTAATTCTCGTTTATTCACAGGTGTAGAGATAGCAAGCTTAATTTTGACAAGTGTCCTTATGAGATTATGGCATGATCTCTTTTGGCTCTAGACTCAATAGTGCACTTTGATTTTAGTGATCAGAGGCTGGAGCCGAGTGCCACCTTTTCAATATCAACTAACTCGGAGTGAGAGAGTTGATAGAAATGTGTGAATCTCCGTAAGTTTTGAAACAAAGTCTTTTCGACTTTGAGTGACTGGGAAGGGTTGTGCATAGAGTCACTGGGTCCATGACTGCCTTCAATGTCGGACAACATCTTAGTTTTTCCGACAGTTTATGTATTGACCCGGTTTCTGCCTAAGTGTATGGAGGGCTTCTTTCTTTTCACCCTTTATCTTTACATTTCTTTTTCATTCTTCAACCCCTTCAATGCTTACCGAGACTTCATAACTAACACCTTGTTGGGTTTGTTCCAGTGTTAGCTCCATCTCAGTCTGCATTCTTCCCTTAATATCACGTTACTCCTTTTATCATACCTAAGGACTTCTACACTAGCTAGTGGATATCCCTGGGTGGATCCCTCCGGTTCTAGTTGGATCATGGGATTTGAATACCTATGCCTAACCATCTTTATTCTCCTAATAAATCTAAAGTACATGGTCGGGTATTTTGAAGTTTTCCATACGATTCAGAACCAAAAATCATTGATATGTTCAGTCAAAGTGTTTGATAGAAAAATATCAAAAAGGTATACACTTTGGCAGTTTTTCATTATCACTAACATAGCTCCCCGCTTAACCATGTTGCTTCGTTATCGTATAGTACATGTAGGTGTGGGTGCATTAAGTCCTTTGTTATTTGATCCATCGGGTCTATATACAGTTAGTTACAGGTTAATCACTTTTTCTCCCTCTTATCTAAATGTAAATCCCTTGATATTTTGGGATATCAATTGGTTAACTCTTCGGGGGGTAAATAATTGGAAAAATGTTATATACTATCAATGAGGAATATTTTTTTGCCTCCCCCTCAATTTCATTGAGGGTATATAAGATAGTGTTGAGTATAATAATTTGAATTTTTTTGAATTTACTAAGAAATTATTGAAAATTTTGTACTCGAGCACTCTTATTATCACCATAAGTTACTTAAACAAACAAACAAACCAATTACTTATTATATATATTCACAAGTTATATTTATTTACCAGATTTGACCTGAATGATCAAGGTACATCATATGGTTAGAATCCTTTGTCCTTTGTAGTAGCCGAAGGTCTCCTCTGTAAGGTCTTCCAACCTAATAACTTTTCAAGACTTCGCATCAACCTCAATGTATTTGATTTCTTGTCATTGACATTTTTCATCATCGGGCTATATGCTTGTCTTGATGTGTGCCTTTTGTTATTCGGCAAATATTCCATTTGAATCCCCCCCCCCCCCCCCCCCCCCCCCCCCCCCCAACACTAAAACAAAAAACCACCCCCCACAACCCCCCCCAACCCACCCCCCACCCCAACCCCAACCAACCACCCCAAACCCACCCCAAACACCCACCCCCCCATCCAACCACAACCCCCCCCCTCTAGTAGGCAATATCATTGAGAGAGGTGCGAACATGGTTGAGTGTGTCATCGCTGAACTTGTGAAGTTCATCGGTGCGCATCAAACAATTTATGTCCATGTCATCTTGATAGATAATGCCTTGGATACCACGGTAAGCAGTGTATGGAGTCATTTTTCTGAGATCTGTCCGGTATGTGTCAGGTTTGGTGAGGTTTATCTTTTTCTGATAACTTTCAACTGCCAGTTGTAAGTCCTCCACACGTTCTTGAATGACAATTCGTCTCGTGTATATTCACAACGCTACGTTAAGTGCAAACCGTTCATCCACATTGAGGTTGGTCAACTTACCTTGAATAAGAAAAAGTAACATATCTTCAATATCTTCGCGACGAAGTCTTTTGTGTAGTTGCCTGCTCCAAACTTTTGAGCACATCATTTGTCTTCAATCTGTGACCATATGTTTGTAACCAAAGACTCCATGATCTTGTGAATTGCAACAACAAATAACCTTTTTGTGTTTCGGATAGACAGTCTTTAGAAGCTTTCCAAGTTGGTTAGTGTGCAGCATAACATGCTCTCCTTGTCTGGACTCTGTATGAGTATGATGATGTTGTATATATATCTCCACGCGCGATTATATTTTCATTTAGTTTGATTTGTTGTATATCTACCATCTATATAGGCTATTATATGACTATTTAGTCTCTATCTATGATGATATACAGTCATTATATACTATATTATTGTTACCTCACTCATATATAGTATATATATATATAAGTGCATAATTATCAATGCTCAGTGACTCATAGAGAATCAATTATTGGTTCGCGCACGATTAAATTGTAAGTATCATAAAGTTTTGACACTAAAGATTATGATATGACATCCTAAGCAGCATTTTGTGTAAATAAATGTGTTGCATATCGTAGTATTTTCAGAAAAGTTGTAGCACGTATTATATATGTTTGGCGACTTGGAGCCCGCGCTTATGGAGCCTCTGGTGCGCTCGAAATAAGCATCTACATTAACATACATGAGATCTTCATAGATAGTTCTAAATAGATCCTTGATTAGCATCTCTAACTCGAGAATGGACTTGGCAATTTGCCGTTTTCTTGCGAATAGAGAGACCCGTGAATGCTTACTACCACAACGCTTAAATCCACACTCAAATAAGCATCCACCAGCTTTGATCGAGTCTAAGAAAATTCTATTGTAGCTATATTACTATCCAAAAGCAGGAAAGTTAAAAATTGTGTTAGAGATAATATATATATTATGAGAGAGATTTTTGTAATTGGTTTTAATGATGTGTTTATTAGTTTTTTTGACGACTCTATTGTTGGTGCGGTATATAACACGCGAAGGATTAAGCGTGAACTGTACGACTGAGCGAAAGCTGTGAATCATCAAATTCGACTAGCGATCCCCCCCCCCATCTCGTCTATGAATTGAGAGACTTGTCCTTGAAATGTTTTAAGAAGGGTCTACTGGTTCTGTTATTTTTTTGTTTTTGTGTGATTTTTTATACGCGTCTAATCTAAGCCGTTTATTGAATGTATGCTGTAAGAGCAATACGTTAGTCGAATAAGTTTGGATATCAGATTCCCTGAAAATGAATGCTGGCGATGTGAAGCTCTTTTTGATCGAGAGTAACGTTAGTCGATAAGATTTGGATATCAGATTCCCAAATGAAGCTGAGGATGTGAAGCTCTTGTGATCGAAGGACAAAACCGCGAGCATGAAAGGCTTCAAAAATCTGGGACATCCTGGACAATACAACACAAAACACAAAACACGGAAAAGGAAAGAGGCAAGCTTCCACACAACACAAAACACTTATTAGCAAATAGAAAAAAGATAGAATGGATAAGCATGGGTTGCCACCCACGAAGCGCTTGTTTAAGGTCACTTAGCTTGACCCGATCCCCCCATACTTGAGCTGGTCAAGGGGGATAGAAATAGAGACACGGAATATCCAAAACTCGGATGTCCTCTCCATAAGAGCAAGGAAAAATCTCCATCGGGCTTTCAAGAATTTTAGTGACCTTGAAAGCTTTAGGACCCCGATGAGATAATTCCGAGAGAAGAGAAGTATGAACTCTTTTAGAAGTTAGAATCCCGGGGTTGAAACCTTTTTCCTCATTTTCGGATGAAAACAAGAGTAGAGCTCCGAGCCCGAGAACTTCTTTGTGGTAAGGAGGTTCATAAAGAGAAAAAGAATTAAAATTCTCAAGAATTAAAGAAGCATTAGTGATCTTCTTTACATTCTTTTCCGGTGTTGCACAGTTGGTGACATCAAAGAGGTTTTCATGAATGAGTATACCCGGATTAAATACCTTATCCTCGTTGTTGGTTAAAGACAAAGCATCAACCTCGGAAAATCCTAACTAGAAACCGGAGTCACATCGGGGAAAAGGAAGGAAGTCACTTGATTAGGGAGATCAAGTTTCATCAATCAAGATTTTAGAATTCTTGATGTTCTCTTCTTGGATGTTAAAAGGATCATAATAATGGATTATCATTAACGGTCTCAAGATCGAGAAGTTCATCATCATAATCATCTCATAATGGTGGGGATGAGTAATCAAGATTGTCATTAAGAGAATCAACCGAATCTTCGAGAATAGAATCCATTTCCTCGATAGGATCATGGTTAAGCAAATACTCTAATTCTCGAAGATCGGATTCGGCATCAAAGGGAAGATCATCATTTTCTGGTGGAAATGTGATGTGAGCGAGTTCATCAGCGAACTCCTCATGAAAATAGTCGCTAGTCTTAGAAATCGGGAGACTAGGTGAAGAAGAAGTGGTACTTCCACTTAAAGAATTATGAAAAGGCGGGAGAGGAGATAAAGGATTACTATTTCCCGGTGGAAATGAATCACTTGCGGGATAAGCTTCGAATTCTTCCCAAATTAAATCACTTTCTTCGATCGAAGTAAGTGTGGGGGAAGAAGAAGAAGACTTAGTCTCGGGTTCCGAAATCAGAGTGGGATTGCCACTCAATGGATTATCATGATATTGAGGGAGATCTTTGGTTTTATCAAGATTTAGCAAGTTCTCAATAATGTCTCCCTCCAGATCAAAGATATCATCATTAACTTCCGGTGAAGTTAAGTCTGTATGAGAAGTGAGAGAAGAAGTGGGAGTGCCACTTGGATGATTTGTTGCAAACAAATCTTTAAGAATTTCCTCATTTGAAACATTATAGACATCAATCATGTTGATTGATTCTTGATGAGGTTGGGTTGAATAGCTTGAAGTGTCATGTCTCATATTCAAGGTTAATCTTTCATTACCGTCACGGAGAATCATTTCTTCTCCATGAACGTCAATCAAAGCACGAGCGGTCTGTAAGAAAGGTCTACCCAAGATGTGGGGACACGAGGATCGCTCTCATAATCAACAATGACAAAATTAGCGAGGAATGTGAACTTTCCAACCGGAACAAAGACATCTCTTGTAATTCTGACCGGAGTGCAAATCTCACGATTAGCAAGTTCAAGGGTCATTTGGGTGGAAATAAGCTCGGGTAATCCTAACGTTTTCCACACCGAGAGTGGCATCAAGTTGATGCTAGGCCCCCCCCAAAAAAAACCCCCCTAGATCGGCTAGGGCCTTGCACTTGAGCTCACTAAAACCACACAGAATGAGAAATTTCCCAGGGTCTCCAAGCTTTTCGGGTAGCTTCTTTAGGATAACCGCTGAGCAATTTTCATTAAGGGGTGTGTTTGCCAATTCAATAAGTTTCTCCTTGTTGGAAAGGAGAGACTTAAGCATTTTTTGGTATTTCGAGATTAGAATCAAAGCATCGGCAAGAGAGATGTTGATGTGAAGTTGTTTAAACATGTGCCAAAATTTGTGGATTTGGACTTCATCTTTTTCTTTTCTTTTTTCTTGATTCATTCTTGACGGATAAGGAATATGAGGGTAACGAGGATCCCTTTGGTGAATCACAAAGTTTCTTTGAGAAGGAGGTTTAGCTTTTTGGACATGAGGAAGTGGGACCTTAATGGTAAACTCACCATGTTTCGGGTCCGTTAAAGTCTCCTCTACACGTTCATCCTCCTCCGGATTAATGAATGGAGGAGGCATTGAAATGGTAGGTCCATCAAGAACAAGACCACTTCGGGTGGTAATGGCTTTCAATTCACCCTTCGGGTTAGCAACGGTGTTGCTAGGGAGAGATCCCGTGCCCGAGGTAGAAGCGGTGTTCATTTGAAAAAAGCTAGCCATCATGTTCTTAAGCTCATTGGTTTGATTTGACATTGAAGCTTGAATCATATTTTGCATTTCATTCCTTAACTCATTTTTCACATTGTTAATTTGATTTTGCATGGCTTTCATGTTAGCCTCATTTGTTTTCTTAAAATTTTCCAACTCATTTAAAGGAACACTTTGGTTTTGTTGAATTGGAGCTTGATAATTTGCATTTGGATTAAAATTATTTCCTCGGTTATATCCTTGAGGTTGGTTGAAACGGTTTTGATTATTTTGCCCGTTTTGTTGAACAAAACCCGGTGGTCTTGTTTGAATAACCACACCTGGAGGACGATAACCGGAATTACCCTGATTGTAGTTACCCACGGCTGCTGCAACGTATCCTTGAATATTATCTCGATATTCCAGGAAAGTGTTGCCATTGGCGGCGAGACACTGATAGTAAGGATGAGGACCACCGTACGTAACACAAATCTCCTCAATGGCTTTTACGGAAGCTAAAGGTGGGGTTGCTTGAAATTGTTTAAGAATAGCCGTCATAGCAGTAGTCACAGCACTCGTTTGCTGATTTACTACATGAGTGAGTTTGGCTATATCAGAAGAAGAAGAATTACCATCACTTGATTTCACTTGAGAAATAATCGATTTGTTTCGTGAATTGCGGACCTTGGATTTGTTTTCGATAATCGTCAACACATCTTGAGTACTTCTTTCTAAAAGATTGCCACCGGCGGCAGAATTCAAGGAATCTTGGTCGGTCGGGTTCAAGGCATTGTAGAAAGTATCAAGTTGGTGCAATTTGGTGAAACCATGATGAGGACAAGCATGAAGGAGATCTTTGTATCGATCCCATGCCTCGTGAAATGACTCATCAAACCGTTGTTGAAAATTAGAAATTTCATTTTGAAGGTTTGTCGTTCTTGAGGGGGGAAAAAATTCGTTAATGAATTTGGACACAAGATCCTCCCAAGTGAGAATAGAACGAGGGGGTTCTTTTTCAAGCCAACGACGGGCTTCCCCTGCAAGAGAGAAAGGAAAAAGCATGAGCTTAATCGCCGAGTTTGGCACATCCTTGTATTTGATTGTGGAAGTTATTTTGTTGAACCAACGGATGTGGTCATGAGGATTGTCTTTCTCAAGTCCGAAGAATTGGTCCAAAGTCATCATATTAATGAGACTATGCTTGAGCTCGAAATGCTCAGCAAGAATTGGTGGAACCACGATTGCCTCCGCATAACCCTCGGTGGGTGCACGGAGCAATTCCGCCATAGTACGTTGATCGGCCATCGTAACTATGGGTGATTCTTCAAGAGAGAAAGATTGTTTTGAACGTCTACGATTACGACGTGTCGGGTTTGTGGTGGTTGGATTAGAAGAAGAATTACTAACGAGATTAGAAGAAAAATGAGTGCGCATGCACTAAAAAGATTTAAAAGAAAAATATTTTTGGTTTTTCAATTTATTTCACAATTTATTTTAATGGACAAAACGAGATCGAATAACTTAAACCAATAATCGACAAGCTTCACGGTAGCTCTTTAAAAGTAAAATGCACAAAGGAGCGGAGGAGTAGGAAAGCGCGAAACTATTAAAAACCTTTCTCCTTTAGGGTCGTAGTTCCTCGGAAAACAGAAAACAGAAAGATAAGCTAAAACAAGCAAATAAGCAAATTGCAAAAAACTAGCAAGCAACAGCCTAAAGGGCACCTTTTGGTCTTATTTTTAAGTACCAAAAAGCAAACTAATGGGCTTAAGGCTTGAACTAGCTTAAAGCCTAGCTTATGGGCTTTCTAAAAAAGCAAAGAACAAAAAGTTTGAAAAACAAATAAACATTGAAAAAGGCTTGTGAATTTGGCAGTTCACAATCAGCACACACTGATTTGGTTTTTCTTAAGGAAAAAGAGACAAAGTGTAGGCCTGAAAATAAGCTAAGAAATAAAAGAAAGAGGGCTTTTGAAAACAAAAAAAAATAACTTGAAAAATTTAACAGATTATGAGCAAAACTAAGTAGACTTAAGGGAGACTTGTACTACTCTATTTAGACACTAAAAGGGACACAAAAACTAGTTTTAAAACTTGGTTTTACAAGCTTAATCTAATAAGCTCATATACCACTGATTTGAACCACAGTTTCAAAGACTACTTTAAAAAAAACATACAAACAACTTTTAAAATTAAAAACTTTGAAAAACTGATCCTAATTAATAACAACTTACAAGGGGCTGTCAAAGATAGTTAAATGACCCAAAGTGTTTTTACACAGATTGACCCTTTTTACACCCTTGACCCAAACACCCCTTTATCTTTTCAAATTGACTTTTTAAACTGTTTTTAAAAGAGTTAAGGCTAGGTAAATGAAAACAACTACTTAACAAACAAGATTAAGTAAAAATAAACACAATGCACACAACAATAAGTACTAAATAAACAAATAGGTAAATAAGCACTAAAAGCATATAAATGACAGATTTGCATAAAAACTCAAACCAAGGATATTAAAGCAATAACAAAGCATAAATAAGCATAACAAAACATAAATAAGCAATGAAAATCAGGAAATAAGCAATAATAAGAACTTGAATAGTAAAAAGCAAAAAATGGAAAAATAAGAAAAACTCACAAGTACCCTTGCTCAAAACAGGGCAAATAAAGATGATCTACAAGCTCTAGCTTGTCAAAAACAAGCTAGTGGGGTCTATAAGCTCTTCCAAGGCTAGCTTATCATCCAATATTGCTGAGGTAATTTGAGGGGTGAGCTTTTTGTGATTTTTTAGACAGAATGTTACACAAACTTTATATAAGCTTCTAATAACTCAAAAGCTTATAAAAAGGCTTATATAAAAGTATTTAAAGACAATTTAACTTAAATGACAAGTATTTAAAGAAAACACAAAATTTTTTATTAACTTAAAAGAATTACAATGCAAATATTTAAAAGACAGAAATTTAAATGACAATGTATTAAAAAGACAATATTAAAATGGTACAAACTTGTTAATAAGCTTTTGACTCTAACAAAATTCGACCAAAGGTACAAATAAGCTACACTATGATATTTATACGAAAAACTAGGTCTTGGGATGTGCTTCTTCATAGATAGAGAATCAAAGTTGTGTTTGTTGTATAAGCACAAAGTAATCTTGGCCATTGAATGATCTTGGTCCCCAAGCCGAATGATCTCAACCATTAACCCTTTGTCTTGATTCATTATTCAATAGGGTTTTGAGGGATTGCCAAGGTGTCTTTTGGCTGTAAGTGAGGTGGGGTGAAGAAAATGATAGGTTTGTTGTGGGGTTAGTTTTGGGGAAGATAAACAGTAAAAATGGGCGGGAAATTTGTTTTATAAAGGTGCAGGGTATGAGTTTGGTGGATTGGCAAATTAAGTCCCTTATCTTGTGTATTAGTATTGCAGTGAAAGTCCTTGTGGTGTATTGAAATTTTAAGGACTTGGCAAAACTGGCCCTTGAGGGTGTATGAGTATATTACACGCATGGTCCTTGTGGGATGACACCGTTAGTCCTTAAAAGACTTAATGGCAGTTGGTTAATGGGTTTGTTGGGCTAAAGGCTGTTATATCATTTGGGCCTAGTATATGGCAGTTGGGCTTTTTAATATATAAAGGAGTAATGGGCTTTTGGTCTTCATAATGTATAAATGGGTTGACCCGGCCCATTAGATGGGTACGGGTGGGCCCATTTAACATTTCTTCAGTTTCGGCTTCGGCTTTGACCGTTGACTTTTGCGGGGTTGACTTTGACTTTGACTCTTTGGTCTTTGGCTTCGATTTGACTTTGTCTTTTTGACGCTCTTCCATTCCGTGCTCGGTTTTGTCATTTTTGGCTTTGTTTTTTCGTCCTTTTGTCAGATATCCGTTTCCTACACAATATAAGAGAAAACATACAAATACAATGTATTGTTGGTACGTTTTTTTGTCATTTTAGTTTGGTTATTGTTTAAAATGGTATGTGTATTTAAGCACATACCAAAATCCCCCATACTAAACTATTGCGTGCCCTCACGTAATGCTATAAGTAAGCACTTAGAAAACTAAGACTCTTAATCCCCCTCGACTAATAACCTCGAAAAGTAGTTAAGTGTTCGTCAAAGGGAATTAAAGAATCAATAGTTTAGAAAAGCCCCGTTTTTACCATTTTTAAATGTATACACTAACTACCACTAATATTTTTGTTCTTTTCATTTTTCTCATTTTTTTGTACTTTTCATATTTGACTTTCGTTATTTTTATAACTTTAGGGATCATAGAATAAGACGCATTTCAATCCTAAAATGCCCCCAAAAAGGATAAATTCATCGTTCCCGACTTTTCACTTATTCCAAACCAAGCTTAAAACGAAATCATCGTTAAATATAAGTAAAGATGCTAACACTACTCATATTTGCAACTTGTGAACTTTTCACTCCCGATAATTATTATATATTAGGTGAATGTGTCATTTCGAATTTCAACCATGGATCAACGTTTTGCAAAATTCTATGCTTCACGTTCCACCCGAGAATAATGAGTTTGAAGGCGAGATCATCCCATGTAGCGACTTTCGTCTCGACACATCCCAACC
>BQNB010132157.1:12500-18673 GCA_026074375.1 Tanacetum coccineum | reverse complement strand
GATGTTCCTCAGTCTCAGTCATAGCCGACTGAGTCTACCCAGGGAACGCATAGTACAACTAGTGCCCTTAGGTCACCTAACCCTACTATGGAACCAGCTGAGTCAAGTGTTCCAAAATGATCAACTGTGATCCATTTTCGATTATCGTTAAAGCAATCTGCACGACTAACACCACCTGTTCCAGTGCCAACAGCAGAGAAAGCTGATGAGATGATTTTACAAGATATGATTCAAGTAAGTCTTGCTGAGAAAAAGAGTCATGAAGAACAAGAAGCAAGAGAAAATGTGGCACTGGTATACGAGCACTTGGCAGCTGAGGAGATTGAGAAGCTTGATAATAGTTCACCCCCTAGGCATGATGACACATCTATTCTCGGCACTAGGTTAGAGCCCAGGAGTGATAAGGAAAGTCCGGAGGTGGAGATTGTTCAGGAAAAAGAGGAAGAGACTATAAAGGACACGGAGGTGGAACCAGATAAAGATACTCCAATGGTAGATGTTACCAATATTGTTATACTTGTAAATGTTGATGATAAAGAAGATGAAATAACTGATGAAGTGTTTGAATTAAGGAGAAGGGCGGAAGGGAAGAATGTAGATGAGTCTAGGATTTCACCAATTCCCTCACCAACTAGATCACCTAGGAATCTCTCTACTCTCGTATCTTCGGATACCGAGAAAATCCTAGAATTGACGGTTACTCATCCTACACCATCATCAGGTTCATTTACACTAAAGTTAACTAAAACCAATCGTCTTCTATCATTGATCAAGGAAAAACCCAATCGATTCAAAAGATACAAGAGTCTCTTTCATTAATTACAGGGACGATATGGTTACTTATTTGCACATCTCAAGAAAAGGTTCATGCCACGGACATCAAGTGATCAACTTGCTGATAATCTTCATGATGTCATGATGGAAACGCTACCCTCGTTGGTGAAAGAAAAAGTAACGGAGCAAGTTAAGAAGGAAGTTCCTGCGCAAGTTCGAGATCAAGTTCCTGTGTATCTTGCGGAAGGGTTGATTCTGGAAAGGAAAACGACTAAAGAAGAGACGGAAAGATTAATCTCTAAAGCTATCTTGCAAGAACGTGGGCGTATGCAGGCACATATATCATCACAGATTCAAAATGCAATTGACAATGCTATTCCTTCTTTAGTTGATGCATCTGTACGCAGTTATATGTCGGGTCATATTCTTCATGTTCATCCGGCACAAGTTCAATCATCCTCTGTTCCAGAACAACAACATCAATTGTACCTTGCTATGAAGGCTGATCCTCTGTTACAACAACAAGACATAGCAATCTGGTTGGCTCTCCAGATGAAGTTTGAGAAGACTCAGGTACCACAAACTGCTTGTAGATCTTCTGCCGTTCGCACAAGAGATCAGGACGATCCTCATGATGATGCTCATCCTGAGGGGGAGAATAGTGCAAAAAGGCAGAAGACATCGGAGTATGAAGCATATGTATCTGGAGAGTCATCGTCTGGACAAGTTAATGTAGAGGAACCAGGTCCTTCTACTTCAGGTAATCAAGAACAAGATGATGAATTTGATTTCTGGACTGATTCTTATGCTTCTGATGATGATGAGATTCCAACTAAGCAAGTAACACAAGACATCATGGAAGAGATATCTTTGACAATTGATGAAGCTAAGTTGAAGAAGATGGCGGATGAGATGCTAAGACAAAGATGTACTTCAGGAGATGAACATCAGTATCACATTGATCAGATGAAGAATTTCTTGCAAAGTGACATTGTTTGGGAAAGCAGAAAGGAAATTCTTGTCTCTCCGCATCCACGAAAGATCACACCATTAGTTCAAAGCTGTCAAAGAGATCCTGAAGCTCCAGCACTATCTCTGATCAATCAAGACCTTTTGTACTTGAAGAAAGGAAATTCAGGTCCTGAGAAGATCGTTTTGTCACTTCATAAATTTCCAGCAATTGTCTTCAATGATGATGATATTGAAGAACGGACTTCCAGATGGGTTAATAAGTGTATAAAGAAGTTTAATCCTTATGCAAGATATGGTGTTGAAAACTGGAAGAATCCTCATGCGAAGATCTTCTACATAAGGAGACAGAAAGAACCTGGAAGACCGAAGGAAGAGATCTATTCAAACTCTAAGATCGTTCAAGTCATCAAGACATACTGGGAATTGGGTCATGAACATAAGTTTATCACAGAGATTGTGGCAAGAAGAGCTAATGATTGCATAGTGTCAATAACCGAGCCAGATTACAAGAACCTCAATAAGAATGACATTGAAGACATGTATCTGCTGATCGTGAATAACAAGGTACCTGATTATGCTAATACAGGATTGCTATGGTCTCTATCAGTGTTCATCAGGAGTTCAGTGATATGGGAAAGAGTGCACGATTTTCAACTTGGAATCGAAAGCTATCAACAGAAGATTAATCTCACTGCACCAACAATTACATTCCCAGGAATTGAAGAATATGATGTGTTTTCTATTGTCTATGAGCCCGTACATGGAATCATTTACACTAATAGCAAGAAAGAGAAAAGGGTGATGAGACATTCAGAGATACATAAGTTTTGTGATGCAACACTGAGAAGAACGCTTGAAGGTCTAAAGAGTTATTATAATGATGTCAAGTATGGCTATGTGCAAAAAGAACTCACAAATGATGAAGTTGAGTTTCTTAAGTTGTTTGAAGAAGAGATTGAAGTTCGATTGAATTATCGAGATCAAATGAGAAGATGGGAGATGTACGTGAATGGAAGACCACTTGGACCAAGGAGGGAACGCCCAGAATAATCGACCCTTAGGGGGAGATTGTTAGGTTTATGGAAAAGTGTCGATTATGTGGTTTTATTATATTTTGTTATTAGACTTTATTTTGTTTAGTTTAATATAGTTTGTAATAAGGTTTATTATGCTTTAAGTAAGAAATAACATAATATCCAAAGTCTAGGGACTAGTATTGTCAAGTTAGGAAAATAAGGAAGGGAAGTCTCCCTCCTATTGCCTATAAATATCCCTCTAATCTTCATTAGAGGGTGATGCTCTTGTAACCAACTTTCATTTTCCCTCTTTAATAAGATTTGAATTTTCCCTTCACTTGCTCTCATTCTCTCTAATCTTACATGTTGATATGATTGATTCAAGATTCTTGTGACCTATCAGGTTTTACATTTGTGGGTTTTTGATGTTGATTCTTATATATTGTAGCTGTTTAATAGAAATTCAAGTTAAACTTTATTTTAAATCCTGAGAATATGGTGTAAAGTTTTGATATTATAGTTTTTTATATTAGGGTTTTGTGGATATTTAGATTTGGGTGTGCTTAGTGTGTTAGGTTTTCAATTAAAATAGGCTTAATTGTGTTCTAAAGCTGGTGTCTTCTATTGGTTTATACGAGCAGGTATGGGAATGGCGATGAGGTGATTAAGGTGTCGAATGGGTTTGAAGCTGTGGTGAAAAGTGAGGAGGTTGTCGAACGGATTTGGCTTTCGACTAATTTATAGCAATTGGAAGAAGGAGCTCTTTTCAATACACTTTTGACAACCATGGAGATTCAGTTGAACAAAAAATAAAAGGTTGGTCTCTTATTAATCTTAACAACAAAATAGTGTTTGTTTATAGTTGTGAATTAAAAAATTTATTTATCGGTTTGTAGCAGTTTCTTACGTGTGTTATTGGTAGTGAATCACATATCGTTGTTGTGCTTTCATGAATCTTATCTCCAGTGACTCATCAAAATCAGTAAATAATTTTTTTCTCCGTCTCCATCTAAATAGCAGTAGCGGCGATTGACATCTAAAATCAGTTTCTAATAGTTTTGTTTGTCTCTCATCTCTAGATACCCATGGAACACAAATTCCTTATGAAGAAGGAGGGCTTAAGAAGTGGTCAGTTACTCCATTTATTAATTATCTTTTATGGTTTCTATTATTTGCAGGTAAAATACAAAAAGTGTTTTTGATTAATTATTTCTTTTTGTGTTTATAGATTGTTGCAGGAAGCCGAGTTAAGGGCATATATAGCTAAAGAGTTTGATGGGAGAAATGGTTAGGTGATTTTCGGTTTTAGACATGTGGGTTAATCGATTAACAGGTGATAATAACATTATTCTTTTTGCTTACAGCTTATCATAATACACCTTAATGTAATATTTGTATGTATAAATAGGTTGTTGGGATAGTGTCGTATGTTGACTAGAGTTGAAGCAATCTGCCTGACCAAAATAAAATAGTTAAAGATCTAGGAAGATTTTATTAGTTAATATATGCATGAAAATTGTTAATTGTTGTTGGGTAATGACATCAATATCGGTCACCTGTCGAAGTTTTGATTTTGATTTTTTTTTTAACTTTACGCTATAATAATCTTATAGTTGTTGGCTCTGCTTATGGTTACATGCTTTTGTTTTAGTGAAATCGAGCAGTTATGAACATATGAGCATCCAATATCTACATTTTGTTTCGACCTCCATATACCAACTGTATTGCTTATGCCTGAATGCGCAGTTGTAAACACATGATACCATTAGTGGTTCTAAATTGCTTAGTTTTGTTCAATTTGAGTTCAAAATTGATAAATCACCAAACACTATAGATTCTACGTCGCTCTGTTAGAGCTGATTATTATGTGTTTGTGCTTAAAGGCGTATGCAGTTTTAGTCCGTTTTCATTCTTGCTTTCAAACCGATGACAACATTTCTATCAATCTTTGTGTCAGGTCTTATTTGGCGATTTAGGAAATGCCTTGAAATTGTTTTGCGCAAATTATGTTAGAAAATGGTTTTGGTTAGTTTTTGGCCACATAGTTATCTATTTGAGTATTTATTTTGAAATTTAAGGATGTTTTAGAAGCTTGCTTTTCCGGCTTATGAGGTTGCTTGGTTGAGGTCGTGTCATTTGTCGTATCATAGGGCTAAAGTGGGCGCATAATAAAAAAAGGATTTCTTCTTGCATATGTTCCTATCATCATCATAGCTCCAACTGTTTCGAATATCAAAAAATAAGTTGTTAGGATTTTCAACTTTTTTGATTCATTACATCGTAGGTGATTAGATAGTTTCACAAGGATTATGACTTTTGTTGGGATGATATTAGTTAAGAATATGATTTGTTGTTTTTTCGTTTTGTCATACTCCTGCAGGTTCGATAATATGGAGCTTAAATCGACTAATTGGTGACACCTTTCTACGGGTTACACGGGTGACTTCTAGGCATATTTTTTTATAAAAGTTAATATGTTGATGATGTTTGGTTAATTGATTATTGGTATACTTAGTTGCGTTTGTGGATTGAGGCTTATTGATTAATAAGTTAACTACTATAATCGATTTGTTTGTGGGTTTAAAATTTTTTGACTTTTTTTAATCATGTTGTATCCACTTAGTTAAATCAATAAGCCCGTATTTAGCTCTCTTTGCTTACAAACTGTGACGATAGGTTTAGTGGGTGGTTTTAAGGGGTGGGTTCAGGACGTGGATTGTACAATCATTTTGTTTGCTCATTTATTTGTTACAGATGCTGGCGAGGGTGCTGGAACAAGTGGCATGAGCTTACAGGGAAACAATGATCACAGGCGAATGTTGCCCCAAGCTAAATGGCGTTGCTGTTATTTATGTACTTAAGTTGTCCCGTTGTTTCTTCTGTCTTTTTTGCCCGTTTTAATTGGTACTGTTTTCATATGTGCTCATCATTTTCTTTTCATTTACATGGTGCATGTGTATGTAACTAACTTTTGTCAAACTGTTATTGCTATAGTTGCAGACGAAAGAGCACGACCACAGTTAGGTGGGACACATAGAAACACTGGGAACCCACGTTCTATGAGTCAAGGTGAGAAAATAAAATGGTTTTTACGGACTTTGTTTGACACATTCGCCGCCTGCTGAATCAGACATTCTGCAACTTTAGGTAGATTAATTAGAGAGTTCTGATATGATACCTGATTAAAAAAGCTAGAGTCAAAAAAATACATTAAGCATCTACAAATCAGCCCCGACAAAACTGAATTACTTTGTAAGTGGTTGCATAAATTTGTGAAAGCGGTAGTGGCTTATCAGAAGAAGTTCAAAAGCACAACAAAGGTACGACAATCATTAAAGCTTGGCCGATAGTTGGAGCGAAAAAGAAATGTTATTGTTTGTAGCTTCTCTTTCGCAATAAACTTATACGCTT
>BQNB010132157.1:0-7500 GCA_026074375.1 Tanacetum coccineum | reverse complement strand
GGGGTTGTTGCTGGAAAAGTGAGTCATAACAGATAAATTAAGCAAACTTCTGTAAATTCTTCTAGGAGTGAACAATTGAACCATTTCTCGGACGTTTTTTTATATGTAATCTAGAGAAGTAGTAGCAGGTTGTAATCTATCAAAGCACAACAAGATGTTGAATCCAAATTACGTAAAATAATGTTTGGATTGTACTTTAAACATTGTACTTAAATATATAGATGCAGTTCCTTTGCCTACATTACTATTGTATACGCCATTTCCATTATACAAAACGCACCGCAGCGAAGCGCGGGCTTCAAAAACTTGTTGACAACAATTATAACATGAAATATTATCTCATTATGATTTTTTTTACCTACAAATAAGATATGAGTTCAGAATTTGGTCAACTTCATTGCTCACTATCGTTTTCATTACAGATACCTTTCGATGCTCACATGTATTTAACATTTTAATATAAAATGGTGTGCGATATAGTTATTTCTTGAAATTTTCGTCATGTGCAAAGTCGTTATCACGAAAAACACGTAATCAAAAATATTGCTCGGCAAAACTTTTGATTACAGGGTACCCGCCGCCGCATCGTGCGGGTACCCTACTAGTAAAACTATAAAAGAAGTTAATTTTTGCATGTGTTGGTTTTTTATTATTTTATACAACAAGCAAAAGTACCCGCGCGTTACTGCGGGGCGGGTTATTTTTTTTTGGTGTGATTAGGCATAAGAACCCGCGTGTTGTGGTAGGGCTAAATCATTCAAATTTTTGGTTTGGTTTGAAACTGATTTTTATACTAAAAATTTAACTAATACATATTTTCTAAGATTTAAAACTACAAGTTTATACTAAAATTGATCTAAAAGATATATATGAAAAATATGCTTGCTAAGTGACGTGAAAAGTTCCTTAAGTGTGAATTTAGGTTTATTAACGAATTACAATCCTTAGAAAAGAAAATTTTCTCACAACGTTGGTTTATTTTGAAAACGATCTCTTAAAAAGAGAATAATTACTAGATGTGTAATTTGATTATTCTCCGGATTTTGCCCTTTAAACAATCAACTTACAAATCTAAATAATCTGACAAATTATTAATCTCTAAACCTTTTATAAATCCACACTTAATTCCCAATTCACAAATATCACTTAACAAGCACTAATAAAACTACTCGCTAATCATAATAATAAAATGAGCAAAACAAAACATTAATACTAAGTCTACACTAATGAATTGAAAAATGATAGAAAATAGAACCGAGTTGAAGACCCGCAATTAAACGAATAACACCCGATTTATTTAGCTAAAACAAATAATCAAATTCAGTCTAGCTAAATAAATCCTTAAGCTCCGCGCCTTGTGAGTTGACTAGTACCAAAAGCCAAAACACAAAATACAAATAATATGTTAACAGTTAACACTTAACATATTATAACTCCAATTTGCATTTAATAGTTATATCACTCGCAAGCCCAAACTAGCCCGATTCCAAATACAAACCAAACGGCCCAACATGAAAATTTAACAAACCAACGCAGGCCTAAATGCAAATGGAAAAGAACCAGTTCAAATTTTCTAAACCAAACGCAAGCATAGCTTTTAATCGAGAAGAATTGAACTAGGATGAGCCAAACAAATAAGCCAGAACCAATAAGCTCAATCGAAAAGCACACTCTAATGAGATTTGAAACGGAAATAAGCCATGACATAACTACAATGCACAATTAAAAGCTTAAACTTAAAATTATTAAACCACAAGAATCGAATAAGCTCTAATTTAGTTACGAACAACGAATACCATTCAAAAGCTTAATAAACTAACGAGATTAAACATTTAGCATGACGAGATAAACACATCTAACAACCTAATAAGCTCAAGGACGAATTAAGCAAAATAAAACGATAAAAAGCTAAAGAAAAAATAAGCTAAAACACGATCCACGACTAAGATTATCTAACAAGCCCTATCATAATTGAAATAAGCATTTGACTAATCAGATAAACAAGTGAGATCAACAACAAAAGGATTAATCAAAGCCATAAGCATTTAAACACATAAATCGACAAATCGAATAAGCAAATAAGCTTCAAAAGTTTAATCTAACAATATGAGCTCACTTTAAACCAAATAAGCTTATGAGAAACTTATTTTATCAGAAATTATGAGCTTCTAATTAAACAAAAATGATGCAAGCAAAGAAATAAGCTATACCCGAGCTTATTACGGCTTATTATTTCTAAAAGTGCTTAAAAACTATTGAGAATGAACCGTATGAGCTTTAAGGGCTTATAGGAGTCATTCTCTTAACATTTAAGAACTTTTGATAATAATCAGCTGAGAAAATAAGCACGAAACCACAGCTTGTTGAATAAGCTAACACGAAAATGTAAAGAAACGAACGATTTAAGCAAAAGATAAGCAAAACGAGATCATCAACAAACTCTAACCCATTTTCATTACATTATATTAATAAGCTTGCGAAATAATCTGAGTACAATAAGCACAAAAACTAAAATAAGCTAATTCAAAACTAAAATAAGCTAAACCGTTATTACCCGTTTATGCTCCGTTTTCAATCATTTTTACCTGTAAGACATAAAAATACCAAACAAACATATTTGCGAGATAATTATCCATATTTTAGCATTTTTAGTCCGATTAATAGTGTTTTACGGGGTACAAAAGATGTGTGTTTTAGCAAATATCAAATTCCCCACACTAAGCCATTGCTGGTCCCACACGCAATGTAAATAAAACAAACCCGAAAATAAATAATTTTATCCCCCTTTAACTTATAATCCCTCACAATCAAACAAGAACAGAAAAAGTCCATTAAAAGGTTCAAAAATCATTTAATTCACAAGCACCTCCGTTTTAACCATTTATTTAATAATAATAGATAAAAAATAAGGTAAAAGTTTATAAAATTTATTTAACAAGGCTATAAGAACGAGAGTTCATCATCCTTGACTTTTCACAATCCTCAAACTAAGCTTAAAACGAAATCACAGCCAAGTATAAGATTAGATGCTAACACTACTCATAAATGCTAATTGTGTATTGCTTTTCCTCCCTTATTCCTAAATTTGTATCTCAAGATTTTATTTTTATCATATACCCGAAGGCTCTTTAAGACTTATTTCGATATTTATTAAATCCGAAAATAAAGCGGGACGGTTGAAGATAAAAGTTAGCTTCCACCCCTATCTTTGAAAACCGATGAAGTGACCGAAATTTGGCTTTTGTTGCTTTTGCCTTAATTCATGTCATATACCCTAAGGCTCTTTAAGACATAAATCAAGTAATATTATTTACACCATATACCCTAAGGCTCTTTAAGGTGTAAATAACTAAGCAACATTTTTCAATCATTAATTTTATAAGTACCATATACCCTAAGGCTCTTTAAGGTACAAATAATTTCATGATTAGTATTACTTTTGCCATATACCCTTAGGCTCTTTAAGGCAAAAAGTAATAAAATGATTAACTCTACTCATGCCATATACCCTAAGGCTCTTTAAGGCATAAGTAAAGCAATAAACCATATGATGCATATAATAAGCCAAAATTCGAATCATCGACTTCCAAATCAAAGGGAAGTTACTAAAAATTAAGTTGAACCGGACAACCTTACTTATTAAGCATTATATATATAAGTGAAACAAGCTAATGGGAGAAAAAGCCACAATTAATACTTATGAGCCTTAAAGAAATCCAACTATTCCAACGTTAACAACTAACTTATATTCAACTCATATTATTTTTCGTATCTTTTGAGAAAAAATTTTGAAGTTAAGCAAACGCTAAGTCTAAAAAGCTAAGGGAAAAGCTAGAGTTTAAAAACTCGATCAAGTCAAAAGCTATCTAGTTCTATGGGACTACTTATTTCTATACATTTTTTCAAATTTTTTTTAGCTAACAACACAATAAAAAATTTTAAAATTTTGGTCAAAACGGGGTTGCAAGGGACACAACAGGCACAAGTATGATCACATTTCGATAGAAATCCCCCCACACTTAGAATGGAACATTGGCCTCAATGTTCAAAAATATTAGGTTTTACCCCCACACTTAGGAACGAAAAAGGCAAATGCAAAAAATTCCAAGTGTGAAAGGGGAAACACAATAAATATACATGATCAAGATTGAAGATTCCAAAATAAGTAGAAGATCGAAGACCGAATGATTAGAGGATTGAAAACAAGCACGGGTCTTCATGATCTTAAGGAATCCTGCAAAAACGGAACCACATACCATAGAAAGAAGCACGCCCCCACACTTGGGCTATGAAATAACACACTTATTTATTAAAAAAAATAATAAAAATAAGAAAAGACACGGGTTGTCTCCCGAGAAGCGCTTGTTTTTGTGCGAGTCTCTAGCTTGACTCTTCCCATATCATCGTGATATTAGGAATGAAACAAGTGGAAGAGCAAATCTCCATCGGACTTTCATTCAAGATGTTTGGATAAACAAAAAGGCATATGAAAGTTCCACTCCGATGAGATACCACTGGCTCTAAAAAGAGAAAAATGAAAAGCGGAGATGCCGGGGTCAAAAATAGTATCCTCACTCCCGGAGGAGAGAAGAAAAGGAGAATCCACCTGATAAGTGAAATAAGGAAGGAAGATACGGATAACGTATGTGAGGGAAAGATAAAGGCGATCTTCAAAGGATAGTCTCACATATGTAGGAGAAATTTTTTTCTCATAAATCCCGGGGTCGAAAACTTTGACCATACTCTTCAAACCATCTTTATTAGGTTCATCCTTTAAGCTCCTTGGTTCATGATCTAAAAATACCTCGGAAGGGAGATTAGGGAAAGTATTATTAATAAGCAATCTCTCAAGGTAGATTATATCTCCCTCCGAATCATGATAACCGTCCTTAACATCTGTAGAATCATTAATATCTAGAAAAGCATCGATCTCATCAATATCGCCTCCTGGGTCGAAATATTCATCCTCATTAGCATCAAAAATAGGGGTGACTAGCAAGTCCGGCTCATCAAGTTTAGGAACATAGGAGTCCTTACTCTCGATGCCCTCTAACACCTCATCAAAAAGAGGATTTACATCACTAGAGATATATTCGTCATCGAATTCGAAAAGAGAGTTCGAGTAAATTTTAACATTGTCTTCTGGAACGTCCTCATCGGAAAGTGACTCTTCATCACTAGAGGTAAAATCATTATTTGAATCGAAGAGAGGGTTAGAGAAAGTCACGGAATTTCCCTCAGGAATGTTAATGGGAGAAAAATCATTACACGAAGGTAAATCACAATCACTATCACCCTCGAGAATATCCTCGAACTCACTTGGGATTAGAACAAGGTCCTTAACACTATACTTTATGAATTCGTCTGATTCCTTTTAAGGAATAATGCTAAGATGCTCGTCCATCATGATTAGAGAGTCCTCGGGTTCCTCGGTTGGTAAGTCTGGTGTGATTGCTTTAGACGAATTCTCTAAATATTCCTTATATTGAATAGTGTATTCATCATCGTCGTCAATAATAGGAAAATTCCAATATGGAGTAAAACTTTGAGCTGCCTGCTCCTCCTGCTCTTTTTGAACTACCAGATTAGCCGCTTGCTCACGTTCAATACAATTTTCTTCATGTTGTTTCAAAATTTCATTAATAGTTCGTGAATCATTAGAAAGTTGAAGTAGCAATTCCGACAAACTCCATGGTTTAATTTGCTTTTCGTCCCAATCTTAAATTAATTTGAGAATTCTTTCCTTAGCCAACAATACTCTCATACTCATTTCTTCATGAGGGAAAATATTGCTATTAAAAAGGGTTCAATTATTTTTAATTAGCTTTGCCATTTCTAGCAACATATCCTTATTCGATCTATGAGGAAGTTGATGAGTACCAGAAAATTGTGGTGGTTGATATTGGTCAAAACCGAAAGAATTAGAATAATTGAAATTTTGGTTCATCGGTTGACACTGAAAAGTTGCATAAGGACCCCCGTAGTTTTCAAAATTTTGTTGTGAAAAATTCGGTGAAGTTAGTGGAAAATTATTATCGAAGTTTTGATCAAAACACGGGTTCTGATTGTAAACAAACGGAACTTGAGGTGGACAATCGTAACCATAATGAGCATCGTTTCCACATAACTCACAAGAATACGTCTGATACTGGGGCTGTGGAGGGTAGTCGGAAAAATTGAGAGAATTCGGATTTGTATCATATTTACAATGAAAACAAATTCCTCCATAACACATATTTCCACACCTTTCGCAATTACATTGTCGACAAATCGAACCGTCTAAAGGACCTCCACACTCGTAGCAACTAGGTTGATAGTATGTCGTCATTAGAATTAAATGATATAGAGGGATAAGAGAAATAATTAAACGGATAAGATGGTAAAGAAGAATATTTATAGATTTTTTAAAATAATGCATAAGAAAAAGAAATAATAAGAAAGTAATATATTTTTGGATTTTTATGGTTTTATAATAAAAAGAAAACATAACTTCACGAGGAAGGGTCTTCAAAACACTAATCTTCAAACAAAACACGATAATCGTAACACACCTCCCTGGCAGCGGCGCCATTTTGATAGTGTCATTGTTACACGTATCAAATAAACCCTCAGATATAATATATATTTATAAAATACATATATAATACGTAAGCAAAGTTTTATACAAATTATTCTTTGGAAAGAATAATAAGTAATCAATACGGGTATCGTTTTTCTCGGTGAGAGGTGAATGGAAATTTACGTTCAAGTTGTAAATCGAGCTTGATTGTCATTCAAGTTTTTAGTTTTGGTTTTAAACTATTTTTATACTAAAAATTAAACTAATAATAATTCTAAGATTTAAAACTACAAGTTTATACTAAAATTGATCTAAAAGATATAAATGACAAATATGTTTGCTAAGTGACGTGAAAAGTTCCTTAAGTGTGAATTTAGGTTTATTAACGAATTATAATCCTTAGAAAAGAAATTTTTCTCACAACGTTGATTTATTTTGAAAACGATCTCTTAAAAAGAGAATAATTACTAGATGTGTAATTTGATTATTCTCCGGATTTTGTCCTTTAAACAATCAACTTACAAATCTAAATAATCCGACAAATTATTAATCTCTAAACCTTTTATAAATCCACACTTAATTCCTAATTCACAAATATCACTTAACAAGCATTAATAAAATTACTCACTAATCATAATAATAAAATGAGCAAAACAAAACATTAATACTAAGTCTACACTAATGAATTGAAAAAGGATAGAAAATGGAACCGAGTTGAAGACCCGCTGTAACGCCCCGACCCAAAAGGGTAGAAGTATTACAAATATGGTGTGACATCAAAGGCATACATAATCATAACACAAGCATAAACAGCGGAAGTCTTAATAAATAACCAAAGGAAATAAGTCAACACGACTTAAGGTACATAAGTCTTAAAAGACAGACATATCCAAACGAAATAACAAATGTCTTGAAAAGAAACAATTCATATATCAAAACTA
>BQNB010132156.1:0-15598 GCA_026074375.1 Tanacetum coccineum | reverse complement strand
GTATGCACAGCTATCCATCAGTCAAAGATAAGCATTAATTATGATTGACGGTAATTATTCTTGATTGATTTGATCTTATTGCGGACTTCAAAGAAATTAACCCTATACGCCGTATTCACCTCCTTGGATACGGCGTATTGAGGGATTTTCAGAAACTATAAATACGAGGCTCAAAATCGAGTTTCAGTGTGCAAAAACATATTCTCTGTATAATATACTTATGAAGTCGAATTTCTCAAGCCAAGAAGAGCAGCCAAGGTCGAGCACCAATCCTAATTCCATAGATGTAATTCTTACTTTCTTAATCATTCGATTTTCAATTGTTTGATCGCGTTTGTAATAATGACAATGATTGTGGGCTAATACCCTCAGGTATTAGCCATATTAATGAAGATTATAATGTTTGGTTTGATTTAATCCGGCTTTGCTTAATTTATCGTTGTTGTTTAATTATGTTTATCGCTTCATACTTGTTTATGTGCTTGTGCATGCGACTTGTCATTCAACTGGGTCTAGGGGGACCTAACCAGTAACCTAGATGCATGTATAGCTCTCCATGTTGTGTTTTGTATGCCCGGACCAATAGGATCACAAATGACACCTTGTCTTTACCCTTTGATTATGAGCTTAGTTGGACCGGCAAGTGACCCGATAATTGTTCATCCATTATTGTTCTTAGATAATTGGTAATTGATTCTGGTGGTGGACTACCGATGTATAAAGCAACATCAAGCAATAAGTAGGTAAAGTTCCGATGGGCTAGGGTCTTAACAGGATCACCACTGCTTTAATTCCCTATGGTAGATTATAATTAGACTAAAGGATGCTTTATGCGGATGCGTTAATCGTGACAGGATTGTTCGTGTCTAGGTCTTAGGAAGAAGTACCGCCTAAGTCTTAAGAATGATATGCTGCCTTAAAATAAGTAGCCATTGCACTAAACAAACAAATCAACATGTAATCAGATTTAACATGGTTAATACAGTTTTCTATTATTTGGCTTGTACCGCTCCTTTATCTTGTGATTATTTGATTTCGTATTTATTGTGTTTAGAATTAATATTTGTCACCACCAAACCTGTGCCAGTCTCTTAGCCTGAAACCCCCTATTTACTACTAGTAAATATGTACAGCATAGGTTTAACAAGTAATTAGACTAATCTAGATAGATTAAAATACTGATAGAATATTAGGTTAACGTTCGCTCTTAGTGTTCGACACCCTACTTACCGCGAAGCTACATCTTGACCGGGTACACTGCCCGTTAAAGTGTTGTTTTTAGGTTTGTCGGCTAAATATAAATGTAAAACTTGATAATCACTAAATATACACCACACAACGACACATCAAGTTTTTGGCGCCGCTGTCGGGGAGTGAAGTTGTTTAATTCTTGTTTTTGTTAGTGTTTTAGTTTAGTCTAGCTTAGATTAATTTGCATATTTGTGTGTTTGTTTATGTGTTTAATTTTCTGCATTGTATAGTTTTGCATATTGTATGTTTGTGTGTTTTCTGCATTATTACAGTCCACTGTAACTTTCTTTGTCGAATACTTAATACGGCGTATTCAACTTCTTGGATACGGCGTATATTTTTTTTAAACTAATACAGCGTATTCGACTCTATAATCAATATGACATATTAAGCTATTTGACAATTTTCTTTCCTAGCTGATGTGCGGTTGTTGTAGGACTTCTACATAAGAATTTTTACAACTCCCTAGGCAGTGCACCTAATCGTTGTAGTGTAGTATAGGCAAGACTCAAGGTTGTTTATCGTTCACTTGGGGAACATGTTTGGAAGGTTTGATCACGGTCTAACAGAATTATAAGGGTTGAGGGAAGATTCTTTTTGTATTTTTATATTTTATGGAAAGCAAGTAAATCATATAATTGGAGGGAGGTTTAGTTTTAGCTATTTAAACTAATTATAATCTAAACTAATGGTGATAACAATAAGATAAAAGATTGTGTTCATTTAATCATGTATTACTCCCTAGATTGCTTCTCCTAGTGTTGTTGCCATGTCACCCTTGTGATGATCTATGTAACTATTTCCACATCATGAATGAATTACACGAACCTGCCATCAACTTAATATCCTGTTAGAGTAACGCACCTGTAAGGTCGTATGAAGACTATTACAAGGCCCCTAAGAGTACACCAAGTGAATATGAAATATATTAAGAGTGGATCAACCATATTAGGGGGCAAGGTAGTATAAAGACTGTTACCCGATGGTATCCTTTCTACACAATCATGTTTCCCTAGACATATCAACAGTGATTATAGACAGAAAGCTGGTTTTCTAGAGCCTAACATGCATATCCATCACAAGAAGCAACATCACTAAGATCTACATTCTAGGTTTCATATAATCATAAATAAACACAATAGGAGGTTTAGCCTAGCATGTTATAAGTAAAGCAAGAACATAAATTAATCAAACAACACATAGACATACTGAATGATTAAGTAAATCTTACTTGATTAAAACATGAATTGGAAGAAGTACAATAAGGTTTTTAGGCCCTAAAATCGTCTCCTACAACTGCTAAACGAACTAGGGTTTGTACCCTCTTTTTATTCTAAAGTTACACACTCAAAACCCTAAATTCAGGTTTGTATATATAAGAAAAACGACGCGACGGCGCCGTGTTTTAGTCGTGACGCCGTCGTATGTAGAATCTTCTAGATCTGCGTTTGAGTTGGTGCAGGCTGATGCCGTCATGAAATGTTGTGACGTCATCACTTGATAGGTTGTGACGGCGTCGTGTATAGCTTGTGACGTCGTCTCCAGGCTCTGTGAGCACAAATCTTCAAGAGTCCTGGTGTTGGTTCGTAATCTTGTTCGTTTCTACTCCAAATGAGCCCAAGTCATGTGTAATTCATCCAAATGTCTTTCAAATGAGAAATACCTGAAAAAGGACGATTAAGTACTTATTTTGGGCATAAACGCACGATTTAGGGGGTTAAACGACCCTGAAAAAGTGTATAAAATGACACCTCATCAAATACCCCTACACTTGGGATTTGCTTGTCCTCAAGCAAATGTGCTTTTCTATCTAGACAATAACAATATGAGGGGTCATTTTACCTACTCTTTAAAAACATTCTACAATACAACCTTCTAGACCTCGTAATTAAAAGCACAGAAAATATACACTTTCACCTCACATGAGTGTTTGGGATTCTCTCTTTCTCTCGGTTGTATAATAAATTATAACATATAGGGGAAACGGAAAATCAACACTCATTACCTGTCATAGCATATAAATTACCATAGGCTTGGTAAAGGATCAAACCTCCACCGCTAGGTGCAAGCATTATTCATTACTATCTAAGAGGTCTTTTAAAGGGTTATGGGGTGTAGGTGTAAGATAACATATAATGGAAACGAAAACAGATGAGATACATTTAGGTGGCTTTGGGTGAATTTAGAGTAGAAGAGTTAGCTAATTATTTACACGAATACACTTTGGTTTGGTTGCTAAGCCAAGACTCGGACGAAGATCTACAAACTCTACACAACTCTACATCAATCTCTTTCTTTTTCTTTTCTCATTTTTTTAATAACATAATACATCACATGGGGTTTATAATACGTACCCCTACACTTGAGCTTTTACATGCTCGATATTTACAATCTAAATAATGACTCGATTTGAAGTGGATCAAAACAACATGGAGATCATCTAACAAATATATGGGGGTATTGACTTAACTTTTCTTCCCTATTCTTCTGCGAAATAAATACTACCATGAATCCCAATCGTCTCAAAACTGTATTTACAAGGATAAGGACTTAGCAACCGTGTACTCAAATAATTAACTCGGGTTAAAACACAATAATGTAATAAAGGTGAGTACATACAAGGTAGGCTAAGGCTTTTTGGATGTAAAGATTGGTTTAAGGGTGACAATGCTCTTCATTAATAATCTGGAATCCACCTGAAAATTACGATAACCTTGAAAAAGGATAGGCTCAGAGGGTTGTACTAGGGGTATCCTGCACTAATAATGAGTGCATGGCAAGGGTGTGGGATAGTTATATGATCTGTGTGACCATCATAACAGTTACAGGTATAAAACATGGGTTAATCCTAATGCCTCTTATCAAGCAAATCCTAATACTTACTATGCGGTCTCGGGATGCATCACAATAACAAGTTCTAGAATTTAATACACTACCGGTACACTCATATAATTTAATACCGATCTTAATGCTCCAGAAAAGGCGATGAAGACCATACGTACATATCCGTAACGACGGAATAGACACATGTGACTGTTCACTCCTTAACTCGAGAAAGCTAAAGGTATAAACTATCTTGGGCATCAATAATAGATACCCGAATTCCTAAAGATCTAAAGGCGAACCTCACATTTTTGGGGTGGAATTCTGAGGGTTATTGTGCTAGTCATATAAATTTCTATCCATGAGACGCTATTAATACTCGATTTTCGTCGGTATGTGTCATAATTTTTTTTTAAATTTGGGTAAAAATCACCTCTTATGCTATGTTTTGATATATTATCCATCATTTTAAGGACAAAGCAAATGGCAAAGGAAAGAATAGTTTCTAAGGCTTATTCCCCCCACACTTAAGTTAAACATTGTCTCTAATGTTCTACTATAGAAAGTACCCGGTTAAAACCGAAAAAGGAAAGAAAACAAGGAAAATAAACTCGTACACGCGCCCAGGTTTTGCTCCATTAATGTAGAAAAACATGCGAAAACTGGTTAAATCGTCCTCCAAGAATCATCTAATGAAACTTCCTAATAACTTCCAAGCTTCTTCTCATCAAATATAACATGTAATCAAAGACAAAGACAACTACACCAAGCGTAAAATGTCTAAAATACAATAACAATATGAATCTATATAAGAAAAAAAGAAAAAAAAAAAAAATGTAATAATTGATAAAAAAAAATAAACAACAAAATAAGAAAATAAAAAAACTTAATAGAAAAACAAAAAGAAAAATTCCCACAGACCACCCACCCCGCCCCCCCCCGAACTCCCTGACCACATCCTATCCTATCCCACCCCCCAGCTTCTCCCGTCCCTCCATCTCCGCGCACCCCTCCCGAACTCGCCAAACGCGACCCCGCGCGCAACCAACCACCCCCCCATCCTTCCCCCCCCCCGCCCCCTCCACCTCCCCACCCCCCCGCCACGCACCCCCACACCACCCTATCCCCTATCCAACCTGTAGCAACTCACACGCCTACTCCCCATCACCTCCACCTTCACTACCACCTCCCCACCTCACAACACCTCACCCCCTACCCCACCGCTCCCACCCACACACACCCCCCCTTTAACATTCCTCGAACCCGTAGTCAACGCACGGCATGACTCTCAAGTATACACCTCCAACGGATATAACACGAAACAAGCCGCTTCCTACAACAATACCCAAGAGATATAATGGCCCGTATTATATTCAAGAAATAATTAAAAACTATAAAGTTTACTAACCTGGTTTAGGTTTGACGGACGTCAGGTTTTTGTGACCCCCGACATAGGTGACTAGGGTGACGGCGCCGTGTGTAAATCGTGGCCGCCGTCACCACGATCAGTGAAAATGAAATTTTTGTTTTTTGATGAAAAATTTCCTGCACTTGCTTCCATAATTAAATCCTGTACAAATAGCAGCATAAAACCAAAGATTTAACAATCAATCATATGACTCAAAATTGACGTGAATTAATCTAAACAATTTATTTTAACAGATGCCTTGAACTTGGCTCAAGAGCCTAATAAATTCCACTACACTTATTATTGTAAAATACCTATTAGCGAATGGAAATTAAGAACGAGGTAAAGACAAACAAAGGCATGATTCCAAGATAGTTCAAACCTAATAAAACCAACTACGAAGATTCAAAACACACATGAACACTCCCTAATTTTGCTAAAATAAATTCGTATGAGCCGTCTAAGAAGCGCTTTTCCTTTATTAATGAGACTGTAGCTAGACCTTCAGAAGTATACACGTCATTCCTTTGTTTATGAATGCTCATGTGCCCACGAATGAGCCATTCCTTCATACTTTCATTCACTTGGTATTCTAGACCTAGGTTTAAGCAGTTTTTGTACATAAACTTATTCTTTTCATGAGGGTGCCTAAGTCCGTTCATCAAATCGTTTTGGCTAAGTTCTAACAGTGGTGGGACCTTACTCCAATTAAAGTTCTTGAGCCTAGGTATTGTACGTGGCATCCTATATGTGTATGTGTCAAAGATCTTAGTGAATGAGACCAATCCCTTAGCGACGTTAATCTATTGAGCATAGTGATTTCTAAAGGGTCTGCCTATCAAGAGCTTTAGCCATGTCGCTTCATAAAAGAAATTCCCTATGTCTGTCTAAACAACAAATCCATGATATAGGTAAAACTACCTACAAAAACGTAGACATCCCTAACAATGGCAACTAGGTTCCTTCTTGTTCCCTCTTGTCCATCTACCATTATTGTATTATAGGCTTTACGCGAGATAATATTCATTGGTAGAAAAGGGTCGAGATAGGCAGTGAACTTCCTAAAGCCTATCATACATTCAAATGCAAGGTCATCCCCATCAAAACCATTAGTTTATTCTTTCTCGGTGTATTTCTTGCGTATTCATACATAAGTTAACTCATAAAGAACTATCCTCATCATCCAGTTCATTATATCATGTTGAGGAGAAGGAGAGACAAGAGGTTGTATCTACCGCTTCATCATTGGACCTTAAGGTATTCATTATTGGGTCCATATTAGGTTGATTGGCAATTAGTTTATGAAATTGTATCAATACTTCTTTAGCAGAGTTAACTGAAGGCCAAATCACATGTAAGCTCATATGACTCTTTGGTTAAATATCTGCGCATCAACACAGCTAGTACGGATTAGGACGATTGTTGGTAGGTGGTGGATTCGCGTTCTCCATGATGAAGAATGGAACAGTCAATGGGAATTACAAACAAACACAAAAAGATGAGATAGAGTACAAGAAAGCTAATATGCAGAAATAAAGTCTCACTTGAAAGGATTCAAGCGAGTCGAACTAAGCTAAACTATGATCAAAACCTAACTATTCCCCAGGCGGTGGTGCCAAAAACTTGATGCGGTCGTCGTTAGACTTCTACATGAAGTTTTACAACTCCCTAGGCAGAGTACCTAATCGTTGTAGTAGTAGTATAGGCAAGACTCGGGGGGGGGGGTTGTTATCGTTTCACCTCAGGGAAAGTATGGGAATGCTGATCATGTCAACAGAAATCTAAAGGTTGAGAGAAGATTATTTTTGTATTTTTGTGTTTTCAGGAAAACAAATAAATCATATATTGAGAGATTGGTTTGTTTTTAGCTATTAAACTAACTATTAACTACGCTACTGGTGATAACAATATAATAAAAGATTGTGTTTATTTCCACGAATCGTATAGGGATTCATCTTGATGTTGTTGGAACACCAAGAGTTGATTACAAAAGAATACATCAAACCCACCTAAGTCATGAACGAATTACACGAACCTGCCGTCTACTTAGTATTCCGTTAAGGCAACGCACAAGTAAGGTAGTATGAAGACTATTACAAGGCCCTGAAGGGTATACTAAGTGCATGTGAAATATATTAAGAGTGAATCAACCATATTAGGAGGCAAGGTAGTATGAAGACTGTTACCCGATGGTATCCTTTCTACACAATCATGTTTTCCTAGACATATTAACAACAGTATAGACAAAAGCTGGTTTTCTAAGACCCAATATGCATATTCATCACAAGAAGCAACACCACTAAGATCTACATCCTAGGTTTCATACAATCATAAATAAACACAATAGGAGGTTTAGTCAAGCACGTTAAAGATAAAGCAAGAACAGATAAGAATTACACAACAAGATATATTGAATGATTAAATAAGTCTTACTTGATTAGAACATGAATTGAAGGAAGTACAATAGGGTTTTTAGGCCCTAAAATCGTCCCTAACAGCTGCTAAACGAACTAGGGTTCGTACCCTCTTTTTATTCTAAAGTTACACACTCAAAACCCTAAATTCAGGTTTGTATATATAGGAAAAACGCCGTGACGGCGTCGCGTTTTAGTCGTGACGCCATCATGAAAGAGAATATTCTAGATAATGGGCTGGGTCATGATCTCTGACGCCGTCGTGGAAAGTGTGACGCCGTCGTGGGATGCGTTGTGACGGCGTCACGTAGAAACTGTGAGCTGAGAACATAATATTGTGAAATGTTGGTGTAGGTCCGTAGTCTTGTCCGTTTCTTCTCCAAATGAGCCCAAGCCACGTGTATTTCCTCCAAATGCCCTCCAAATGAGAAATACCTAAAAATGAACGATTAAGTACTTATTTTGGGCATAAATGCACGATTTAGAGGGTTAAACGACCCCGAAAAAGTGTATAAAATGACACCTCATCAAAAAGCTCAGGATCAGATTGGTAAATTCGAACGAGCCGAGCCTAAACCAGCTCGAGCCTGAGCTCGAGCCTAAATTGGAGCTCATTTAATAAACGAGCCCGAGCCCGAGTTTTGTGTATGCTCGCGAGCCTAAACAAGCTCTAGTAACCGAGCTCAAAAAAATAAACGAGCTTTAGATAAATGAGCTCGAATAAGTAAGTTTAAGAAAAGAAGCTTTATTTTTTAAAAGTGCATCACAAACGAGCCGAGCTCGAGCTTTATATATTTTACACGAGCCAATCTCGAGCTCAACTCTTAAGGCTCAAAACGAGCCGAGCTCGAGCTCGAGCTTTCTGAAATATAAACGAGCCGAGCTCGAGCTCTGGTGGGCTCGGGCTCGGCTCGGCTCGTTTCCACCCCTAGTTATAATGTACAAATGATATCTAATCCATAGAGCCACTGCATTTATGTTAAATAAATCCACCCAGTTTAAAAATTCCAGGAAAACCAAGATCTTGGCAGCAACTAATATAGCAAACGTGTTCTTACAAAACCATAAATCACCCAATGTGCATGTACCACAAATCATCATAAAACAACTTGCAACATATCGTGACAGATCTTAGCAGAAACAATACAACATACAAACGATATCGACAATTAACAGAGTATATACACACGTACGTTAAACAATCAACAATTCATCTTTTTTCGTGTAAGTCATGGTCGTGTGCAAATATAAGACTCTGTTTGACTTTTAACAGATTTTTTAAGTTACCATTTGACTTGTCAAAAGTAAAAGACAACACATATTGCAAGTTAAAGGGGTGTTTGGATTAGCTTATTTGTAACAACCTAAGGTGTTTCATGACTAACCAAAAAAATTCTCCACAAATACAGAAGATAGAAATGTACGCTAAATATTACAGCTCACATATATTGTTTTCAAGGCGCGTCTATAATCTTATGTGACCATCCATATCAATAGGCGTTCAAATACAATCCTACTTACGGCTACCTGCTATTTTCAACGTCATAAAAGTGTCTCGAAAATGAAAAAGGAGTTGTAGAAATATATACAGTGTCGTGAATCATAGTGTCTTATCATAAATAGTACTATAGTGTCTTTTTTATGAACACGGTGGTAGCAAGAACAATGTAATGGCAGGCCTTGTAAATACTTCTACGGTAGAGAATGACTCACATATTTGACACACATTCTTTGTACCAAAAAATATGCCCATTTTACCCGTTAAGCAAACCGTCGACCAACCAAATTCGTCACCCCTAGTAATTAGAAATAGAATAGAATGCATATAAATAAAATCTATGCGCACAACCCCGCCTATCTTGGATCTTAAAACCGAATGTTTTCTCTAATTAAAAGTAGTAATATAGCAATTAAAAAGGGGGCTAATCGATCTATTTGGCCATTGGTGTTTATGAAGAAAAATGTCATACAAATATTTAAGAAAACCTTTTTCCAAATAATAGTAATGCAAGAAGTAAAAAACATGACAAACCTTCAGACTTGCTCTTATGTATAATAGAGTGGCTCATTCTACCGTAAAGGACAAATGACGACTTAAGAACGGTGGAGTGAGATCAAAATCTGTAATGCATAAAAAGTAAAGCACATAAATGGTTATGTACCTCTTCATAACGGTCATCTCCTGATGCTTTGTTGCCCTTTTTCAAAAGATGATAAAGATGGCTGCAAGCACGATGACGTGCTGCCCGCCAAGATACGGGTCGATTCCACCCACTCCAATCTGTCAATCACAAACGCAACTGGATCCTCAGCGAAGCCTGCATATAACATCTACGTAAAAAGCATCCAACTTTTTTAAAACAACAACATGAACAATACGTATAAACATACATTTGCCTAAAATGTTCTTCGTAAACCCACTGTAACAGTGTTTGGCTGGAAATAAGCGTTAACACACTTTTCTGGTCCATTCTAACAAACTGTACAGGTTTCTCATGAAACACAAATGCTACTTTCGTATAGGAATGCGAGCCCGTGTCACAACATAATTAAACAAAATAATAACCATACGCATACCAAAAATTTATAAGAATTTGCTTTAAATTTGTATGGCATGAACCGTTGCATAGCTAAAACCGTTGACGCTCTACTTAATTTTAGGTTTTGAATGCCACTTTCTTCCTTTTATTAAAGAGTTAATTGTGTTGTATATCGTTCTTTTCATTGTCTTACCATATATACATATGAAGCACATACCTCCCAGACAGTCATAATGAAGTCCTAAACACCATCTAAATTGGGTTTTGGGTCAGCTTATTAATCAGTGATTAAAAGCCTTGGCAGAAAGACATGCAATCTTAGGCACCCTTTTTTGACCAGGCAGCATTTGCGAGCCGCAAATATTGAGTTCAGACTGAGCATTTCGGCGGCCGCAACTTGAAGAAGATCCAAGCACATCCGATGCTGTTTCTGAATATGAGGATGCGAAATGAAAAGAGATTGAAAAAAGATGACAAAAATATCAGTAATAAAACGGCATAGAAATTCCGCGAACCTTTAACAATGGCATTGTGCTTAATGTCAGTTTCGCAGGTCATGTAAGCTGGTGGGTTAACGAATGAGTATGTGAAGACCAATCACCCTGAAGCACCTCTTGAGTAACTTGCGAGAAAACCCGTGGCTGAGCTAAGCCTGTAACAAACAACAATCTTTAAATCCAACCATTTGATCTAAATCATTAGTGACTCAATTCAGTTCACCTGGGTATATATAAAATTAACCTCTTATCTATCATATTTTAAGACTTATATAGTAATCATTTTTATCAACAAAGATGACGGATATAATTTATGAAGATATGTATAGATTATCCATTATATTGTAAAACTTATATAAAATCATTTTTAGCTACAATTATGTGAAAGATATACAGTAATTTGAGTGTTATCATATAAGCTTGCTTATTGAAGGTGCTAAATTCTCTATGCTTTTGAAATAATAGAACACCTTGGCAAAGTACTTCCCGGGTTCTTCAGTAAACTACAAAAAAGTGTCAAGAGCATCCTTAAAGTTCCCGAACGTTACTTGTTTAATAGCCTGCAATAATGTTTGAATAAACCGACCGAAAGTCATAATTTCGCCACATTTACTAATGAAGATAACAAGTTGGTTTATTTTATAATTCTGCAATAATGTATACATTGGTTTTATCTAACTTATTTGTACATATAACCACAGACAACCCACACAAAAAATTGAGATGAAAAGTGTTTCGATCTAAGGGTTTCGATCTAAAGGGTTTCGCAAGATTAGCTTCTTACAAAATACAATTAGTCTTGCGAATAGAGAAGAATCCCGCAAAGTGTTGTAAAAGTGTTTTGCGAATTTTCAACAAATCATGGATAAAGATACCCGCCCGTACGTTTTATTCATACAAATTCATGTTAATTGTTAGTTTGAATTATGGATTTTTCGAATTATTGTTTTTTTCGAAAGAGGGTTTCACTTGAATTGGGTTTTTTCGAATTGGGGGTTTTCGAGAGGGTAAGGTAACTTGGATCACCCCAACTGTTTCTTAAACCTTAGAGATGATGAGATTTGAGTGATTGTTGGCGTTGATGAGTATATCAGAACTAGTAGATGAGTTAATGGTAAATTGTAAATACTGATACTAGCAAAAAGAATTTTCAAATGGCAGTTGAGAAAACTTTAGGCTCTTGTCACTTGCTATATTCTGATTTTGGATGTGAAATATTTTATACTTAAGCTCTTGTTGTATACGAAGTTGGCTCCGTTCTTGTGGTTGTCACAAATGTGCTTAAGTAGAATACAAGAATTCACCTTAACTATTTTGGCTTCACTCGCGTATTAGTCATGAATGCGTCAACGAATAAAGATGAAACAGAGTCATTGTGATAGAACTAGTTTAATGCATTTGGAAATGTTTCTACACCATTTGTGGCTCTGTATGTAGATACATATAGTCACTGATTTTGTATTCTTCTAAATATTAGAGTTTTAATTTATAAGTTATTTATTAATTGATCTGAAGATGGAAACTAGATGAACTAGTTCAAGTTCTGTTGGAAATGTTTCTGTTAGACCAATATGTTACTTCCCACATGTTACAAACAACGTATTATGATTTAGTTGCTCGCATGTTATGTCTAGGCCATAGTTGGTCACATGTTATGTCTAACAGAAAGTTTGCTAACACATTTTTTTTTGTAAACAGCCGAGCATAACGATTAAGGCCAATCTCGATGACACGGTTAAGGAGATACGTGAAGCTCTCACCGATACCCAAGTTCAAATATTCCAGAAAACATGTTTTGGCCGTTGGCTCGACATTGGCCTTACAAGGAATAACCAACTTGATTCATACGCTACTTACTTGTATGGTCGATAGTGTAGCAAACGAGCTCTCATTTCTCGTATTAGGTAAACGGATTCGCTTTAGACGCCAAGAGTTTTGTTTAGTAACCGGTTTACGTTTTGGTCGCAATATGTATATGAAAGAGTGGGTTAAGAACATGGCTGACAACTCATTTAGGAATAGGATTTTCCCTGATATCGAAGCAAGATCGGTTAAATTATCGGATGTTATTGCTATTTTTGATAAGATGCGTGATGGTTCACTTGTTTTGGAAGACACTGATGTTGTTAAAATATTTCTTTTGGTGTTGTTACAACACGGATTCTTGGGCCACCAAATGTCACAAAATTTCTAATGAAATGTTGATGTTGGTTGAGCATTTATCAAATTGTTGGAATATTTTTCCATGGGGTTCATATATTTGGGAACATACATATCCGAAGCTTAGAGATGCTTTAGGTAAACGCAAAGTGAGTCATGATGACAAGCGCGAGAAAGGGGAAGAGATCCGTTACACGATGACTGGATTTGTTTATGCTTTTATGGTAATTATTACTATGTTGATATTTTATACACGTTGCAGGGAGAAGGGGAGAAGAAAGAGGTGGGAGTATTACACGTTGCAGAGAGAGATAAACAAATGATCGATATCAGGCAGATTATCCTTTGGGCTTATGATTTGGGTCTGTTGAAAACAGGTCATTGACACGCGGGACGCAAAAAACGGGTTGCCACCGGGTTTCCTGATAATTGTATAGATTAGAAATAAGCAAATCCAGACACTTTCTCCAAGCACCTAGTCTCTAAGGTTGAGCATACCAAGTGAACTTTTCTTAGCAAATCCCAAACACTCTCTGATCCATATCATAATTTTTTTAAGTGATAAAGCATAACCCAGATCGACTAACAGATAAATAAATGAAATTTGTCACATCTATGATACTATTGATATCAAGACACATATCCTTAAGCCTATCATGAATATCCGTAATTCCAGAGAATACCTTCTACCGACTGATCCAAGAGCTTAAGATAACAAAATGCTCAAAATTGACACTTCAAATCTTATAAAAAGATGAAAGCTAACCTCAAAAACGTTGTTGTCCAGACACATCGTTCGCAGCGGCGTTACATATTACAGGCTCCAACTTTTCCTTCACCAATCTATATACAAATAAAGCATGGTCGTTTATGAAACTTCCCAATCTGCAGACTAAAAACCTAGCCGAAAACCATATTCAAAATCAAACACCAAATAGTAAAAGAAACACAAATCAATGAATTATAACTAGCCTAACTTGAAGACATATTTCATATATAGTATTTCCTTTTCATGACACCATCTTTGTAGCATTGTGAATCTTGAGGACACATATCGTACATAAGTATATATAACAAACTTTACAAAACGTTTTCTTTTTGTTTTGAATGAAATAATTATCCTGATATAATTTTTGACATTCCTCTTGGTGCAAACTCACAGCTAGTACCTCCAAGCGAAACTCTAAACATGTCAAACTTACTTTTTTCCAAAGCTTTTGTGTATATGTATCTGCAAACATATTGATTCAACACCTTTTCTATATACCAAACTTTGCTACTACAAATGGCTTGCTGGGATCTAAGAAGTTGTAATATACTTCATTCCAAAACTTTAAACTATAAATCTTGTAGAAATGGGGATGGATTAAAAGTTTTCATATGCACATACGGTATAATGTAATAAAACTAAAATGTAGGCAACTGTCAAGGAACATGGTTGAAGCAGCAAAATAACGACAGACAGTATACCTTTCTTTATGCATACCAAATTCGATGAAAACCGTGACGAATCCCTCTCTGGTCACACAACGTGTCAATAAAACATTATATCAAACAGTTGGTAGGCGACATATCTGCCTATATTATAAGTAAAACCGCCAAAATAACTGTAGATAGCTAGAAAATAGCCACGTGTACAAGCACAGTTTGCTACTGTTACACAACCAACCCGTTTTTACTCTTCTTCTTTCTCGCTATTAGTTGGCATATATTTGATTGGTCTCTTTCCAAAATTAGGCTTCTTATGTTTAGAATGCTTAGTCATAATTAGCTGTAAATTTAATATGATGAGTTGTCTTGGGATCAAAGCCTTATCTCTGTAAAATTATATAAGTCAATTGTTTTGTGAGGTTAATCAAGGAAATCAATTAGCCTTACACGGTTTTTTATCTTCTTACATTGATATGATATAAAAAAACTGCGGGCTTCGGCCCTTCTCTTGCTCAAAGAAAAGTTTACACCTCAATGGCATAGTCTAGTTTTAAGTTCAAGTCTCTTAATAAATATAATTAAAATACAGGGATACTATTGAATACAGATCATATTACAAATGGTATAACTAAAGTTTCCCAAGAAAAAGGGAGGCGAATCTCACCACTTAAAAAGTAAAAAAGATACCTTCTAGAAATGCATATTTACCATCCTTACCTTTGCTTTATCTTTTTTATTTCTAAAAGGACATTCTTTCATTCATGCAAATTCCTCTCCTTTATAACTACCCAACCAGGGAACATGTTTCTTTTTCTTTTCGCAATATTTGAGAGGTAGGGTAAGGTTGGATAGGTTGGCAAGTTAGTTGAGTTAGTAGCGTGTTAAAGCAATCTAATTCCTTGATACATGTTAATACTTAGTATTAGGTTGTCCAATTCTCATCAGAATATGATAAAAGCTACAGTATATTTGTACAAACTATAGTATTTAAAGCCTTGAGCAGGTTATATACATGTAAGATCAGGCGCGCAGAGTCATACGCACGAGTGGATTCAATTAATTGAACTTGCGCAA
>BQNB010132155.1:0-18673 GCA_026074375.1 Tanacetum coccineum | reverse complement strand
GTATTCCTCCAAAGTAATTGGTCTAGTTTGAAAATAACCATGCTTTGAGAAGTAGGTTAGGATAAAAGGGAATATTATAAGAATATGCTAAACTTGGCGAGGAAGTATGGATGTTATGAGGGAGAATTTGAAATTTGAATTTCAAATTAAATTTCCACATGTGTGAAATAGAAAGGTGGATGAGAATGAGTTGTATGTGAGTTGGCTTGGATGTGATGTTGATGTGATTGAACGGAGCCTTTTGTTTGAGATTTGAATTACACATATGGGATAAAGATGAGGAAGTGATGAGGTAGGTTGGTTTGGTAAGTTAGCATGATCAATGGTTAGGATAGAGGAGTGTGTGTGTGTGTGTAATATGAATTTTAGACTTGAGAGAGTATGTGAGTGAGGAGGGGAAGTGTATACAAGAAGCTTTGAGTATGTGTGTGTGAATTTCAAATTTGATTGTGTGAGGCAGATGACGAATAGGAAATATGTAGTGGGGAATATTTTTGATGTAATATGTAGGAGCCTATGTTGGAATGTTGGGGGACAACAAGTACAATGAGATACAAGGTGTAAGAGAATATGAGTTGTCCTATGTGAGGATAAGATTGTGGAATGTTTAAGTGAGGAAGGTTTAAGTTTGTGAAGGTTTGTAAAGAAGAAGTGATTGTAGGATCCCGATATCACTTCACTTCATACAATCGATCACGAAATCGGAACTAGAAAGGAGAAAGAAAGAGTTGTTCTAGAGAGAGAAACTAGAGAGAGGTTAGAGAGAAAAAGTGAAAAGATATTTCTTAGATATTTTGAACAACTAACTTTTCCAAGTGGAAAAGCTCCTTATATACCCCGACACTTAAAATTGACGCGCGGGATATTTAACTAGGACCCGGGCTCGGGTTTTGTTTGGGATTAAACCCAAAACATATACAATATTAGATTATCTATCGAGCCCGATTCCCGATATTATCCTATTACAACATTAACTAATTAAAGACCGAAGCTCCATCGTAGAGTGACCGAACTTCCTTGTTCGACTCAATAAATTGAGGCTAACAGTTGCTGCTCCGCGAGCCATGGTTTTAGCTGATTCTCCTGTGTCAACTTCTATTGACCAGGATGCTCCATCATTAGGTACTTCATCAACAGAAGAACAAGAACAATCTCCAAACATTTCTCAAGGTTTTGAAGAATCACCTAAAACACTAATCTTTCATGATGATCCACTTAATGAATCTCCTTATGAAGAATCAACTTCTCAAGGGTCATCATCGAATGTGAGACAAACCCACACTCCATTTAAACACCTTGGTAAATGGACTAAGAATCATCCTATAGAAATGTGATCGGTGATCCTTTTCGCTCTGTCTCTACAAGAAAGCAACTCCAAACTGAAGCCACGTGGTGTTACTTCGATGCCTTCCTAACTTCGGTAAAACCAAAGAACTTCAAACAAGCAATGACCGAACCATAATGGATCGATGCAATGCAAGAAGAAATTCATGAATTTGAAAGGCTACAAGTTTGGGAATTGGTGCTGTGTCCAGATAAAGTGCTTTTAATCAAACTCAAGTGGATTTATAAGGTCAAGACGGATGAATTTGGCGGGGTACTAAAGAATAAGGCTAGACTAGTTGCTCAAGGATTCAGGCAAGAAGAGGGAATCAATTTTGAGGAATCTTTTGCACCGGTTGCTAGAATAGAGGCCATTCGTATCTTCATAGCTAATGTCACTCACAAGAATATGATGATTTTTCAAATGGATGCAAAACGACATTCTTAAATGGCGAGCTCAAAGAAGAGGTCTAAGTTTCTCAACCAGAAGGATTTGTTGATCAGGACAACCCATCGCATGTGTACAAGCTTAAAAAGGCTCTCTACGGTCTTAAACAAGCACCACGTGCATGGTATGACATGCTGTCAAGCTTCCTAATCTCACAACAATTCTCCAAAGGTGCGGTTGATCTAACACTCTTTACACGGCAAGCTGGGAACAACTTATTACTAGTACAAATTTATGTTGATGCTATAATATTTGCATCCATTAATATTGCCATGTGTAATGAGTTTGCTAATTAGATGGCCACTAAGTTCAAGATGTCAATGATGGGGCAGATGTCATTCTTTTTAAGATTACAAATCTCTCAAAGTCTTAGAGGCATCTTTATAAACCAATCTAAATATGCTTTTGAAATTGTTAAAAAATATGGTATGCTTACTACTGATTATGTCGACACACCCTTGGTAGAAAAAAGTAAACTGGATGAAGATCTACAGGGGAAACAAGTTGATGTTACACTTTACCGTGGCATGATTGGTCCCTTATGTATCTTACATCCAGTAGACATGACCTTATCTATGCAGTCTGCTTATGTGCTCGGTATCAGGCAAATCCTACCGAAAAGCACTTACAAGTGGTAAAATAGATCTTTCAATACCTTAAGGGAACCATTAACATGGGTCTCTGGTACTAGAAGGATACCGGTATATCTCTAACAGCATATGCAGATGCTGACCACGCGGGGTGTCAGGACACTAGACATAGTACATCGGGAAGCGCTCAGTTTTTAGGTGACAAACTCGTTAGCTGGTCGTCCAAGAAACAAAAGTGCACGGCCATCTCGAGTACAGAGGCTGAATATATTGCCTTGTCTGGGTGTTGTGCTTAAATCATATGCATGTGTTCACAGCTAACATATTACGACTTTCAATTCAATAAGATTCCTCTGTACTGCGACAACAAAAGTGTGATTGCCTTAAGCTGCAACAACGTTCAACACTCTAAATCAAAGCACATCGATGTTCGCTACCATTTCATAAAGGAGCAAGTAGAGAATGGAGTCGTGGAACTATACTTCGTCCGGACTGAATACCAACTGGCTGACATCTTCACCAAACCCTTGCCAAGAGAAATATTCAACTTCTTGATCGAAAAGCTCGGTATGAGAAGCATGTCTCCGAAAATGTTGAAACGTCTGGCAGAGGAAACGGATGAGTGATGGTGGTAACTCATATCCTGTATCATATGTACATAAGAAAACATAAAAACACAAAAATATTTTTCTTTTAATTTAAATTTTTCAAAAACAAAATAAAAAATTAAAAAATCAAAAAAATATAAAAATATGTATCTCTGGCATGTCTTTTGAAAATCGATAACATTTACGGTCTTAGAAATGTCATTCAATAATGATACGAGACTGTAAATAAAGTTCGAGCAGAAGTTTCCAAAGTTTTTAAAACATGCCAAAATGGCTTGCTATTATTTCAGATAGCAACCCGGTTATCATCTTAAAGGAAAGTATTTCAAAGAGAAAACTTGACCTCATTACGGGAATTTATTCTCGAACATGACATGGTCTACTTTATGACCATGCAAAGGCTTGTGATTATGCTGCATCACAACTCGTGCTTCCTTTAATCTATAAGTGTACGTGTGAGTGCGCTTATGTTTCAAAATAAGAGAAATGTTATTTTTCATGGTGTTTGGTTTTTCTAAAATTAAACAATACTTCATCAGAAAATGCTTTTCAAAGACATTTGACCACTCAAACCGACTACAGCTCTTTAAATAGAAAACGGGTCATTGTTTGAGGGGGAGAATATGTCAAATATCTTCTTCATAAAATCAGTTTTGTGATAATGAAAAAGATTTTAAACAATAACGGGTTATCAATTAAAGGAGAGTTAATTAAATTTAGCTTATGGATCCATTAAACTGTTATGTGTTATGCCCGTTACGGGAGTATATGTGCAAAATAAGTTTCTAGGTTTTGACTATAGTTTTTAAATAACTAGGGGACTAAATGTGCCATTTGTTAAGCTTTAAATACCTATTAGATCTTATATATACAAATTGCATAGGATATTATACTTGAGGGGGGGAATGTGTCAAAAATGAATTTTGTTTTTATAACACACTCACCCTCGTCACTTTCACACACACACACACACACACTTGAAAAATTCTTTTTCCCTCCCAACTTTAAACCCAAGATCGTCATCCCCCAAACTATCATTTCAAGTCGATTTCAAACAAAATGTACAACTAAAATTTTGTTCTTCACACTCTCAACAACACGTCTCTCAAACGAATTATGTTTTTACATAGATTTGATCTCAAAAACCATAAAGAACGAAATAGGGTTCATCAAAATCAAGACTAGTTAAAAACCTAAATTAAGTGAGGGGTTTTGGTTGTTTTGGAGTGTAGAACACTCGTTCAAAACAGCTTTTCATTTGGTTAACGTTTGAATAGGTTTTGCTTGATTGTTGTATTCGAAAATTTGGATTTAGGAGAAATAATGAAAACCGTAAGTGGGTTTCGTGTTATAAAGTGTGTATATGTATTCGTGAATGTGTTTGAGCTATAATACCACATCCTTGTTTGTAGTTTCATGTATGAATGATTTAAAATGTCTAAATGTACTCGTTTGTGTTCATTTTTGATAATTTTGTGGCTAAATGATGTTATAAATGATCCTTTGTGGTAAACATCTAAAATGCATGCTATTTGAACAATTCTTGATGCATAAGAATCATGTTTGTGGAAATTATGTGTTTGGAGGCGAGTTAACAAATTCATGTGTGAGGCGAGTTAACAACTCCCTTTAGAAGGCGAGTTAACAACACTCCCTCACGAGGCGAGTTATCAACACCCTTCACGAGGCGAGTTAACAACATCCTGTAGGAGGCGAATTAACAACTATGCCTCACGAGGCGATTTAACAAATTCCTATAGAAGGCGAGTTAACAACACACTATAGGAGGCGAGTTAACAACACCCTTTAGGAGGTGAGTTAACAACAGACTTTAAGAGGCGAGTTAACAACATGATTAAGGAGGCGAATTAACAACATGATTAACAAGGCGATTTAGCAATGGTTTTAAGAAATTTAAGATTGAATTTTTCTAAAGGAAATTCTCAACTCAAGTTAGGTAGCTAAGTAAAATTGGTTAATTAGGCAATCTAATTAAGTTAAGTGTGTTATATATCAAGGTTCAACAAGGATATCTGAACATGTCTTAGGTTGCCTTATTCTCTACAAGTTAGTTTGAATAGGATTCCCAGAAACACTAATTCAATTGTCTTAATGCCTTTCACGTTATTCCCAATTAAGTTGCCCTTCGGATGATTAGATCTAATTCAATATTGTTAAGTGCCTTAATGAGCTTAATCATTTGAATGATGTCACAACATGGATCAAGATTAAGTATTCAAAGGGCCTTGTATTGTTTCATATATAAAATTGGTTATATATATAAACTGGATTAGTCAAACTCTTATCAAAAACATGAATACTACTCAAGCACAACAGAAAGCCCTTGATGATGCTCTTGTTGCCCCGGCGGACCGTCTTGAGTTCAAGAAGTGCAACATGAGATTCAAGACCGGCATCAAGCCAAAAGAAGCTACATTTTAAGTGATGTTGGATGCTCTTGCTCTCACTCCATTCTACCGTGCATTCCTGATCACTGCAGATGTTCCTGCTATTTACATGCAAGAATTTTGGGCTACAGCTTCTGTTCATAGGTCATCCATCAGATTCACTATTAACAAGAAGAAAGTCTCTCTTGATGTTGATATATTCAGAGACATTCTCTAGTTTTGTCCTGAAATTCCAAGACAAGTCTTTGAAGACCTCCCACTGGAATAAGAATTCTCTCTTTCATAAGAGATATTGGGCACACTAGAGACATCACCTATCTCACCGATGTGAATGTTGACTACTTGCATCAACCATGAAGAGCATTTGCTACTGTCATCAACAAGTGCTTAAGTGGTAAAGAAACTGGAATAGACAAGATTCGTCTGTCCCGTGCTCAAATTCTCTGGGGTATGTTCCATAAGAAGAATATTGATTATGTGTATCTACTCTGGGAAGACTTGCTGTTCCAGATTGAGTACAAAGATGCTAAGAAGACAAACAATATATCATATCCCAGATTCACAAAGATCATCATTGATTACTTCATGTCAAAGGATCCGTTTATTTCAAGGAGAAACAAGATGTTTTGGCACACTGCTCAAGATGATACCTTGTTTACTTCTATGAGATGTATCTCCAAACATGAAGATACTAAGGTATATGGTACCATTCTCTTAACAGAGTTAACAAACCAAGCAATGTTGGAATCCAAAGCTTACCAGACATATTATGCATTTGCTTCTGGAGAGAAGGCCCCAAAACCAAAGTATATTCGAAAGAAAGCTGATTCAAACACATCTCCCAAGAAGAAGCATGTTCAAGCTACTAAAGGTACCAGACTCAAGTTAAAAGCTAAGGTGGCTAAATCTGACAAGAAGAAGCAACCTGCAAAGAAGACAAAAGCAAAAGGTTTAGATGTATTATCTGAAGTTTCATTAACTGAAGCTGAACAAATTAAGATAGCTACCAAGAGAAGCAAGAAATACTTTCACGTATCACATGCAAGTGGCTCAGGTAATGGAGTTAACACTCAGTCAAAGGTTCCTGATGAGCAACAACCAAAGACTTCTGGTACAGATGAAGGAACTGGTACTATACCAGGGGTTCCCGATGTACCTCCATACGAATCTGAAAGTGATAAAGAGTCTTGGGGAGATAGTGAAGACAAAGATGATAATGATGATGATAGTGATAATGATGATGATGGTGAGACTGATGATCATGATGATGACAGTGATGATGAAAGAACAAAATCTGATAGAGATGAGATTCTTGATCTGAAACTGACTAATGTAGATCAAACTGAACATGAAGAAGAAGAATATGATGATAAATTATATGAAGAAGATGATGAAGAAAAGCTTGATGATAAAGAAACAATGGATGATGAACATGATGATGAGGTTATTAAGGAGATGTATGATGATGTGAATGTGAACTTGGGAAATGATGATACTGAGATGACCGATGCTGATCAAGGAACTTCAGAACAACAAAATTTCTCTTAAGAATCAGGGTTTGAGCAAGAAGAAGAAGATGCTCATGTAACTCTTACTCCAGTCATTGAAGCACAGAAGGCCGATGAACCTGTACAAAGCTCTTTTGTCTCCTCTGACTTTACAAGCAAGCTCCTAAATCTTGAGAATCCATCTCCAGCTGACAATGAGATTACTTCATTGTTAGAAACCTCTGATCATCATGCAACTATAATTCCTGAAATCACATTCGGCTTCACTACAACTACTCCTCCACCAACTCCGTTCTTCAATCCTCTTCTTCATCAACAAGCACCAACTTTCACAACAACAACGTCCACAAATCCAACAGTGACTTTGCCAGAAATTCCTAACTTTGCATCAGTATTTAAGTTTGATCAGAGGGTATCCGCATTAGAGTCTGAATTGTCTGAGTTAAAGCAAACAAATCAATTTGCTGAAGTTGTCTCTTTAATTCCGGGCATTTTTGATAAGTACCTTGCTTCCAAGATGAAAGAAGCAGTGGATGCGGTTGTTCAACTACAAACAAACAAGCTCAGAGAAGAAGCTTAAGCCGAGAATCAAGAATTTCTCAATCAGGTATACTCGACCATGAAGACAATAATCAAGGATCAAGCTAAAGCTCAAGTCTCTAAGATCATGCCAAAGATTGAGAAGTATGTAACCGAATCTCTAGGAGCTGAAGTGTTAGTTAGATCAACTAATCAACCTCAGACGGCTTACGCAGTTGCAGCTTCACTATCAGAATTCGAACTGAAGAAGATTCTCATTGATAAAATGGATACCAACAAATCGATAAACTGATAAGACAATCAGAAGAATCTCTACAATGCATTGGTCGAGTCATACAACTCTGACAAAGACATCATTACCTCATATGGTGATGTTGTCTTACTTAAAAGAGGACGAGATGATCAAGACAAGGATAAAGACCCCTCCGCTGGATCAGACCGAGGGACGAAAAGAAGGAAATTTGGTAAAGATGCTGAGACATCCAAAGATTCAAGGTCTAAGGAAAAGAAGTCTTCAAGCACCTCCAAATACGCTTCCTATCATAAGTCTTCTGGCAAGTCTGCCCAAGCAAAGGAGCCAAGTCACACTGTTGAAGACTCAGGCATGCAACAAGATCAAGAGTTCATCACAAGGGGACAACGATGAACAACCCGCTGACAAGGAGGTTACCAAAGCTGACTGGTTTAAGAAACCCGAGCGGCCTCCAACTCCTGATCCTGATTGGAGTAAGAGACGTCAAGTTGACTTTCGACCACCTCAGACCTGGATAAGTCAAGCTGCACTTGCTGAAGAACCTCCCACTTCATTTGATGAGTTCAATGATACTTCATTTGATTTCTCTGCATTTGTCATGAATCGGCTCAAAATTCCAAATCTGACTCAAGAAATTCTAGTTGGACCGGCATTCAACCTGCTCAAAGGCACTTGCAAGAGTATTACGGAATTAGAGTACCATCTTGAAGAGTGTTCCAAAGCAACAACTGAACGTCTTGACTGACATATCCCCGAAAACAAACCATATCCGATCGATCTAAGAAAGCCTCTTCCGTTAATTCAAGATCATCGAGGATGTCAAATTATCCCTAAGGATTACTTTATCAATAAAGATCTGGAATATCTAAATGGTGGAGACATAAGCAGACAATACTAAACTTCTGTGATGAAGACAAAGGCTGCTACTTATGAGCTCAAATGGATTGAAGACTTGGTTCAAGAATTATGGAGTCCCGTGGTGGGGAAATATGATCAACATGCTTACTATAGCACTTCACACTGGGGTCCCAAACGCCAAAGCTTCTACGGATATGCAAGTAACCTGACCTCGTCTAAAGATGTTACTCCAGAAGAAGAATCATTGCAGTTACCAGACTTACAATCATGAAGAAGTATGACTACAGTCACATAGAAGAGATTGAAGTTCGTCGAGATGATCAGCAGCTTTATACGTTAAAAGAAGGTTATTTCAAAAGACTACATCTACCAGACATTAAAGACATGTTACTTCTTCTCGTTCAATAAAAGCTGACCAATCTCACAGTCAACAAAAGGTATGATTTGAATGTGGCATTGCGTATGTTCACAAGACGGATTGTCATTCAAAGACAGGTGGAAGATCTTTAATTAGGTGTCGAAAGTTACCAAAAGAAGCTCAACCTCACTAAACCCGACACATAGAGACCAAATCTCAGGAACAAAACCACATACACTTCACACTCATACCCTCATGGAATAATATATGTGGATCAGTTTAAGAGGAAGAGATTGATGCGTACTGATGAACTTCACAAGTTCAGTGATGGCATGCTCAATGATGTTCGGACTGCTCTTCATGACATTGCTGCGGGGATAAGAATGGAATATCTGCCAATGAGGAACTGGAGTAACTTAGACAAGAAAAGGGCTCAGGTTATGGTTCAGGATATAGACAAGCAGCTTTATCAAAGGAGGTTGATGCGAAATCTGGAGATGTTCGTTGGTGGAAGGATATACGGTAAAGATATCAGGCTACTGGAAAGGACAATATGACTTCATCATATTCTGTCTCAATAAATCTCAGGTCAATTTCTCGTATATAATAAATCTTGTGAATATGTATATAAGTAGTATAGACTATAATTAGGCTTATATTGCGTTTGAGTACGAATTTTCAAGAATTTCTTAGTAAATTCAAAAAATTTCAAATTAACGTACTCAAAACCATATAATTACCCTCAAAAATTAAGGGGGAGCATTAATATGTTCCTATTGCGGCTTGTTAATAATTGGACATTCTTTCTCCAAAAGCAGTTATATTTGAATCAATTGATATCCAAAATATCAAGAGACTTAATATTTTTGATAAGGGGAGAGAATGTGATTAAAATATATCGCTAATAATGTGATTTTTAAGATCTCAAGTGTATGCTATCCCATATATGTGCTAAACTCTTTTGATTAATCGATGCACATATAAAGGAGGAGCAAATGGTTACGTGATTGGCTGTAATATGGAAATACCAAAAGACCGACCATTTATATTACTGCATTGGAGTTATAAGGTGGTTAAGTTTAGGTATTCATTCCCATGATCCAGCCAGAACCGGAGGGATCTACCTAGGGATATTCCACTAGATAGTGTAGTAGTCCTTAGGTATGAAAAAGGGAGTAAAAGTGAGAATAAGGGAAGAGTGTCGACTGAGATGGAGCTAGGACTGGAACAAACCTAACAAGGTACTAGTTATGAAGTCTCGGTAAGCGCTGAAGGGGCTGAAGAATTAAAAAGAAAATTTAAGATAAATGGTAAAAAGAAAGAAGCCCTCCTTACACTTAGGCAGAAACCAGGTCAATACATCTACTGTCAAGAATCACAAAGATGATTGCTGACATTGAAGTTTGACATAATAAACCCAGTGATGCAATGCACAACCCTCCCTAGCCACTCAGAATCTCTCAAAAGATCTTTGTTCATTTCTCAATTTTGAAATGCTTAAAACTCTCGATGTGTCGCAAAAACACTGTAGCAAAGTTATACGTCGTTTGATTTTTAAATTAATTTTTATTTCAATCAGTGAGATAGTAACTCACTGGTTCACTCATACTGTGTTGTCTGCTTTGAGACGTTCCGGTAATGAGAACGGCTAGTACAGCTGCGAAACCCTATTAAGAAGATTCTTCAGAATTCTATCTAATCACAGGAAATATTTATACTGATCAACAGGGAACCGTGGTTATTGCAACCGTATTCGACAAAGTGACAAAGACACTTTCGTCCATATCTGTTATTTACATATCCATAAACTTAGCAGGTTATTCCTGATGGTTGGCAGCTGTAGACGTGGACGAGTCAGATTCATAGCCGCATGCTCATACTCGACCGACATTCATAAAGACATCATGAAAGCTCAAGTACATGTTTCAAGACTTCTGCTACTCTGATACCATACGTCTTTCTTGAAGCGACGAAGTAGTACGTTGATACCATACATCCTCCATAAAGTGACAAAGTGTTAAAGTTAAAGAATTTCAAGAAAAATGGGTACACACGCTTTCAATATCAAGAACAGTATGAGCATGTCGGTCTGAAGGTCACAAGATCACAAGATGGCAAGATTACAAGACGATGTAAAAGAGATTATGTTTGGTTGATGATCTCAAAAAGTTCAAGATCACATTCTATCAAGTCAAAGATACAAATGCTCGGAAAACTAAAGTCGAGATCACGCAACATACCACAAGTTAAGATTGAAAGTTAAAGGACCTCGAGCTAGATAAAGTCAAGCATGAGTATGCTAGGTTTTAGTTTCTGTAAATTGGAGTGACTCCCTTAGGGGGGAATGTTAGAAAACATATAAAAGTACCTCGGTCACTACCAATATTAGATAGTGTTGCGGTGTAGATTAGTCAAATGTAATATTAGTAAGCTAACCGGGCCAAAGACTCATGGAACGCCCATAAGCAAAGCCCATGGCCGGTTACCATTGATGTATAAATACCTCTCCACACATGGAGAGGGTGTTGGTTGGTTGGTTCATTCACACATAATCTAATCTTTCATTCTCTCTTACTTTCTCTTACTTGAACTTCCTCCCATCCACTTTCTCTCTCTAGAATTTCTTTGTAGTTGTTTGGTGTTATAGATTACTAGCATATTCTACAAAAGGATGGTTGGGAGATGGATTATGAACGAACCTTTGGTGTTGAAGTAAAAAGTTCAACAAATGGTTATCATGTAGGGTAGTTTTATGTCTAACCATGGTCCAAAAACACTCCGGGTAAACATACGAAGACGATCTCCATTCTAACTCAACTTCGATCGAATTGTTTGTAGAAGGTGTAACTTTGATCTAATACTAACCTTAGTATCATAAACCTGAAAACAAATTCAAAAGGAAAGTATCACAATTTGGCCTTACTATGATATGTGTCAACTCTAAGAAACTTCGACCCAATTACCTAACTTAGTTTCCCAAAGGTAACACAGAACATATTCAAACCTAAGAAACTTCGCCCCAATAACCTAACTTAGTTTCACTAATTTGGCTTATTATGATACTTTTAAGCCAATCATTCATGAACGAGATCATCCACTACAAGTGATAAACCACTTCAAAACCAAATAATTTTTAATTTTAACAAATAATTTTTAATTTTTAAACCACTACGCTACTTTTGTAATTAACTTTTAAATCTAACAAATAATTTTAAACAAAAGTAATACTATGTTAAACTCGCTAAGCCAGAAAATTGGGGATCAAATACTTTGAAGAACGCTACAGGGAATTCAATTGTCTTTAAGCAATAAAAAATTACATAATGTATTTCATCCATAAGAACGATTGACGAACATATGGTGAGCGCCAAAAAGAACGATTGTCTTTATCGAAATAGTGATATGGAACGACGCTAATGTGAACTGTGCGTCTCAGTGCTTCTTTTTTCGCGATGTTGATTTGATGTGTGTGTGTTTGTTTGATGTGAGTAAGATGTAATAATGGTTTTTCTAAGTGTGTCTGCTTGATGTTGTGCTTGTGTTGTTGTTTAAAAGTTGTTTATCGGAATTAACGAATAAGAAATCTTTGGGAAACAATTTTTTATTTGGCACACTGACCAAAGTGGGTAGAGGAGCAGTCAGTAGAGCGGTAGAGCATCCGACGTGTAAAAAAACAAAAGAGTACTATAAGGGTAAATGAGTAATCTTCTAATAAGTTGTGGGTCGGCCCACAGATTTGTGGGCCAATAAAAAGTGTACTTTATGGGACACGTGTCCGCTAACTAAGTGGGTTTTTTAGTTAGTTTTATTTAGATTTTTAGATGGATTTCTATATTTTGTCTTTAGTAGATTTAGACTTATAGATTTGTAGAGTTTAGCTTTTTAGACTTTAGTGTTTTCTCTCTCCTTGTGTTTTCGTTTTGTGTCTGTTTTTTTTTTGTTAACTATAGTTTTTATTTTTTTGTATTTTTATTTATTTATACTAGGTTTTTTTTAGAATGGTTATTATTCTTGTAGATAGTTTTTTTTTAGATTTTTTTAGTAGTAGATCTTTTTCTAGTTTTTAGTTTTAGATCTAGAAAATATTTAGATGTTTTTTTTTTAGATTTCTCTAGAAACGGTAGTGCAAGAGTATAGGCTGACCATAATAGGAACAGGGCGGTCATGGTTGATCATTTGGCAGCCAAAACACACTAGTACAGATTGGATGGGACTGAAACAGGAATTTCCTCATTTCTTTTGGTTATGTCGCTCTCCCTTAGTGCGCTTGTTTCTGTTGGTATATTTTTCCATGGTTATAAATAGCGTGAAGGCGTTGGCGTAGCCAGGCTTTAAGCCAAGACCTCTCAAGCTTTAGGTTGAGGCGTGCGTCACCACACTTGCGTTGGTAAATAGTACAAGTGGTGGTGATAAATGCCCTAAGTTTTTTATGTTTATCAAAATGTCCTGGACGACCTTTTAAACTTGAGAGATTTTATAGAAAATTTGACAAGTGTCTTTTGCAAGTACACTTGTGTTAGTCACCCAAAAAAGTGGCCTGGAAGACTTTATCCAAATGTACTTTAATCATTTTTTAATGAATTCGCCCAAAAATTTAGGTCGCCTTAAATATTTTGAGAGACCAAAAAATTTTAGAACATTTATCACCCACTCACTTGTACTTTTAAGTTACTTAGAGAATTAGCCCAAACAAAAATTATTCAAATGAATTCTTTTTTAATTGTACTAGCTTGCAACCTTGAAAAGTCGCAACTAGAAGTTTCAATTTTACTACTTTTTACACCATGCAACTTGAAATAAATCAAGGCTCATGATATAAATACCTCCCAAAAAAATTATTTGTACCTCTTATGTTTTTTGATTTTTTTTTTAATTTTTTTTATAATTTTATATATGTTATAAAACTGTAACACGGAAAAAACGGAACGAAAAATATAAAGTTTAACAGGTCAAAAGTATGAAACTGTTAAAAATTATGGAACAGAAACTGATAAAAAACTGCGTTGCACTGTAAAAAGGGGGTACAAAAGAAATCTTTGTACCTTTTTTGTACTTTTTAACGGGGCAGGGGGTACCAATAGTAGCACCCTTAAAAATATTGTGATGTACAATATGTAATAAGTGGAAGCCACTCCTATTCGTTTACATTGTGGTTTTCTCCTGTAGATGAATGAGAGTGAACTCCCGAATGAGAGTGAACTCCCACTAACTACACTAACTATATCTGTACTAACTACCCTTACTTCTATAACCACCTAAACGAGGTTCACATTTGTAATATATTTACGTTTGTTAACGTAAGAAACATTTCCACTTTTATTAATAAAATAAAATTACAATAAATAAATGAATAACAGAAAGCAAATAATATAAAATAAACAAAAGACAGACATTATATAACGATAATTAAAAAAAGCAATAAAACGTCAAGGCACGAGGCTCGTGTTTAACACGACTCCCTTAAAACAGATTCGTCATCTGTTTCACAGGATACAACAGCCAAAGCAAATGTACTGTCGGGCGTGACTAACTTGCCTTAGATTTGACGTGTGTTGATCGACTAATAAAAGCTTGAAAATGTCTTAATGGAGTGGCGTTGTTCTGTGTAAAACCGAATGAGACTAAGCTTTTATTTATAGTAAAAACTTGTCTTATTTTCCAAGATAAAATGTGTGTGATAAATAACAAATCTGTTATAATTAGACTCGATTTGCATATCTTTTTATTACACAAAAATTGTGTAAAACTTCTTCAATAAGTTTTAAATATATTTTTAAAATAGATTTACAAAAAATTTAGAAAAAACACGGGCGCGAGGTGTTAGAATAAAACTAACCAAAGGAAGTTGATGATAAATACCAAGATTTCTATTTAAACACCTTTTCACTTCATATTTTTTGCGATGTGGAATACTCTCATTTTTTCTAGATTTTGTGTTTCAAGTTTCTCTCTTTAAGACATGAACTCTATTTCGGACACTCTTTAGCAAGTTGCGAAGTTTTCTTCAAGAAGAACGCAAAGCTACTAACTAATGAAAATATATATAACAAATACATATATTAAATAGTATGCAAAGTTTGAAAAAAAACACTTTTACAAAACATTTTCCAACTGTTAATGAAGATCATATCGTGACATAAAATAACCACAATTATAGTCAAGCATTTGTATAGCACCTTAAATAATGTGGGACATACTCTTTATTTTCTTACATGATTCGTAAGAACTATAGGTAAAAGGACATGGACATGCTAACGACAAGGCAACAACTATACTTGACACGAAAGTTGGGTCACACCTAACATAAACTCGTAACTCGTATATATGTTTGAAAATTCTAATTTCACATTTTAGTTAGTAATTAATCTCAGATACATCATCAATGCAAATTATCAGATTTTGTTATGAGTTAACCACGTTATTTAGTTATGAAATATGAAAACTTGGTTAAATTGTGAGATGTTTCAAGTTTAATTTATGATTATGTTCAAACAAGCTCGAATTTGTCATGTCAACCTTTGAAAATAGCAATACGTTTATTAGATGACAATTTATATACTTATACATTTATTAGACACGTTATAAATTAGATAACTAAATGTAATTTTTTTTGTCTCTAGATCTTTTCTATTATATCTCTTGTTCTGAAAATGTAATCCATGTTTATAACACTATTGTAATTTATTTTTTCAAGATGAATATAGCAAATTTCAGAAATTTTAATCAAATATACGACATATAGGGTGTGTTCGGCAAACATTTTTTAAAGCATTTTTCAGTAATTAGCATTTAATATTATTATTACAAAATTTGTTTATAAAAAAACAGTTAGCATTTATAAAATTATAAAAACGCTAATTTGTAACATTACGTCAATTTACACATTAAAATTACAGTTACAACTATTTTACCAAACAATTTTATAAATTAAACTAACAAGGTTGTTACCACATGCGAGAGGTGTCGGTTTCGAGCCTCACCGTGGGGTTTTTTTTCAGGAGCGAAAAAAGAGTGGAGTTTATCAATATTGCCCAATTGGATGTCACTGGAAGCTTGAATCACTAACAACTAACTTACCGTTCAAAAAAAGAGAAAAAAGACTCATTATAAATATACACATTAGCCGACTAATACACTGTCGTTTTGACAGTGGACCAGGTGCTACAGTATCGGGCTCTCATTTTGGGTCAGCCCGATTTTAGTTTTTTTTTTTTTAATTTTTTTTAAAAAAAAAATTTTATGCACAAAGTAGGAGGGAAAAAAAATATTACAAAAGTTCCGATTTATTCAGATAAAAAAATACACGCGGAAACATCTTCGATACTTAATAACTTTAAAATAATCGATATGGTCACAAACGTACAACCCATTATATTAAAAAAAACCCATATAGCAAAAAAAATGTGCAAAATCTTGCAACTTGGTCTTTGTACATCCTACTTCATTAAACCTAGCCCATATCTTGTTTCTTTGACCAAAGACCATGACCAAGACCCCTTAAAACCCTCCTTATGCCTCCTTGACCACTATTGCATTTTTTTTTTACCAAGACTTCCATATATATTAGTATATGCATTGCAAGTAAACGAAACTAACAAAATACTTAACTGAAATCACCAAAAACCTTCTTCTTTGCTCCTCTATAGCCCACGGTACAAACACCCATCCAAGATAATCCGTATCAAATTTTCTATCACATATACACACCTAACACATTCATATATAAGATTATTCTAAGCTGGTTTCCAAGCATTGGTTACCATTTTATAGGATTAAGCAAGAAAAGAGAAGTTAGGGTTTTCATTTGGAAACTAGGGTCTTCTTGGTTATAATCTTGGGTTTAAAGGCTAAAAAAGGGTTTAGCACTTATTTTTTTCATCATCCTACATCATCTCATTAAGGTTATCCCTTAACTTTTCATTTATATGATTATATGCATATGTGATGTTTATATAGTGAAATCACCATTAGGATACTTTTAAACATGTAAAACATATTTCTACTTGTGATTATGATTTTTAACACTTTTTCATATGAACTTGTGATCTTGGAATATATAATATGTATGACATAAGTATATTTATGAGTTATAAAGGAATTGTGGTAATATTTAGTTTAAAAAGTATAGAAAGTAAGTTATAAATAAACAAAAGTTATACGAGTGTACCGATTTATTTAATTGGGAACTGTTTTGGGTCGACTTTTGAAAACACCATATTATGATTAGAAAGATTTACCACCTCATGACGTTTCCAATATATATAGAATTGAAAACCGCCTTATAATGAAAATTACGATAAAATACGATTCTAGGTTAATACTGGTGTTATAAAACTATTTTTATAAAAATTACTATTCATGACAGAAAAAAACTATTATCTTTTTTAAAACTTCATAAATTCAAATAAAACTTTAAATTACTGAGAACATTGCACGAAGAATCGCTTAAAAACGGAACTATAACGAATAATATAAGACGTTTACGGGTTTTACGAAAACTGAGATACGATAAAAATAGATTAGGGTCTGGTCCTTGAAAACTAGTAAAAAGTTACTGTTCGTAGAAGGTCAAAAGTTATTCACACTCAAAACTCAACTTCAAAAAAAATGTAAATTTATGATAACTCATCTTAATACGAAAGCGTGGGCATAAAGGAAACGTTAAAATCGGGCTTAAAACGCGAAAGTTATGCTAGTTTTACTAAAACGGTAATTATAAACGTTTTTACTTATTAAACACAATTTTACCAAAACAATTAGATGGTGATTGAGTATATAGACCTATATGTGGTATTAATTAAAGTACTATATTACTAGGGAATTTCATTAATAGAGGCCTCTTCGGGGTGGGCGTATCGGAGAGTTGTTGGATTTACGATTTAAAGTGTCCTAGCTCCTCTTACGTCACTAATGACTCTTTAATTATGATAGGCTTCCGAACTGATAGTATGATGAGCTATACGACTAAAATTAAATCAAGTGTAACCTAAAAGTACTCCCAATGTTAAATGCACCTGATCAAACTAGTGACCTAAGGAAAGGTGGGGATTGTCAGTCCCGATAGATTTATCCACAACACTCGCGCTCAGCAATTAACGATTCATGATAAGTAGGGACTTAAGTGGCAATATAGTGACTACTTAGGCAATAATATTCAGGCAGTAATCTGGATAGCATACAATTTAGAAAACACTTGTGTCCGTAGTAAAACAATCATGTAATTCACCCCGTAGATTTTGCAATATAGTGACTACATGATTGTTTTACTACGGACACAAGTGTTTTCTAAATTGTATGCTATCCAGATTACTGCCTGAATATTATTGCCTAAGTAGTCACTATATTGCCACTTAAGTTCCTACTTATCATGAACCGTTAATTGCTATTGTAGTAAGCGCGAATGTTATGGGTAGATCTATCGGGACTGACAATCCCCACCTTTCCTTGGGTCACTAGTTTGATCAGGTGCATTTAACATTGGGAGTACTTTTAGGTTGTTGGCAAGCATCCTATACATTTGGAGCACAAACTTGTTAAGGTTTCGGTGTCATGAGCTTAGTGCAATAATGCCCGTTATATATTTTGACTTGGTGAATGTGTTTCCCTTGTCTACCTTACTTGTTTTGGACTTCGGAATACGTACTTAGTCTACCATTACTTCGATCTTGTGGTCCACTACTGAACATTACTGGATTTATTAAATCACTTCTTGGATTTTGGAACTGATACCTTTAAATGTTGTAACGCTTCTTTTCTTCCGGAAATATTTCTTAAATTAT